>JAGFZM010005212.1:0-10238 GCA_017657215.1 Limnothrissa miodon | reverse complement strand
TTGATATAGATGGCCAAATCATAGTTAATAGTCTCTGACATATCTGATGAAATCATAGTCAATAGTCTTGTATATAGATGACCAAATGATAGTCGACAGTCTTTGGCAAGTCCAAGGCATAACAGACTCAACTCATGTGTTCTTCCACGCTGGCGGAATGACCTCCCAAACACGATCAGAACAGGGGCGTCTCTGTCTGCCTTCAAAAAGCTCTTGAAGAACCAGCTATTCAGAGAGCACCTTCTGTCCTAGCACTTGGATAACTTTCACTGCACTGCACTTGAATCCACTGATAGACAACTATCCCCATAGCGATATGCTCTTTAAGCTTTCTTCTAGCTTGATTTGTATCCTCGTTCGTAAGTCACTTGGATAAAAGTAATCGCTAAATGCATAAATGTAATTGAAAATGTAATTATCAGGAGACACCACTGAAGCACTTTACTGCCTGTTCTGTCCTGGCTTGTCTGTCTAATGGAGCTGTGAGAAATGCAATTTTCATTCCTTTGTATGTACCTGTGAAGAAATTGACATTAAAACTGACATTTACAATGAGTGTTTGAGTCTCTTTGACATAAGCCTTAGGCCAGTAATGTATAGTGAACCAAATAGAAGGTCAGGCATTTCAACATACAGTGAGGGGAGGGGAGGTTTTAACTAGTACATCAGGAAAAGGGAAAGTGAAATGTCAAAGTAATTCATTAAGGGTCTCCTGGAACAAAGGGTCACTTATTGAATTATTTTATTATACTGTAATTAGTGTGCTTGCTCAGCCCTTGGCAAATGCAAGCACACTATTCTTCATAAGTTCACTTAATATGTTTATTATTTGTAATTTCTATTGTTTATAATTTATCCTTTATTGATAATTCTTAATGAAAACTCAAATCAGAATCGTATCAAGGGTGAATGCAACACATTGGGTTTTCAGAAGAGAACCCAAAACCCTAAAGTGGAATGTTACACCCAACAGCGGCCATAACTGTTGTTTAATAACCAAACACAGTGAATCAAGCTTCTGTACATGCTTCTGGCACCGTACATCCAGGACACCCTTCAAAACAGGCAATCAAAATGGACAGTGGAAGGACAGATAAAAACAGATAGATGGATGGATGGATCTTAGTGCCTTACCACACCACACATCAGCAAAACATCCCGCCCCTAGCTTTACTTCCAGCTCCAGAGAGCCTCTGGAGACCTCCCAGGAGTCGTGGGCCAGGCCCACAGTGTCGGGGGTGCAGTTCACACACACGGCCGTTAAATAAAAGCACAAACCATCCGCACTCTCTACAAGGGAGGGAAGGGAGGCAAGGCACACAAAGGGTTAACTACCAGGGAGATGATCATGCAAAGCAGAAGCCGGACGGGAGCCAGAGGCTGGAGGTGGAGGAGCCCACGGAGGCAGCAATTTGCGTCTGTATGTGTGAAGAATGAATGGAATTATACTCTTTTTGATCCCGTGTGGGAAATTTAGTCTCTGCATTTATCCCAATCCGTGAATTAGTGAAACACACTCAGCACACAGTGTGAAGTGAAGTGAAGCACACACTAATCCCGGCGCAGTGAGCTGCCTGCACAACAGCGGCGCTTCGGGAGCAGTGAGGAGTTTGGTGTCTTGCTCAAGGGCACTTCAGCCGCTTTCCACTGGTCGGGGTTTGAACCGGCAACCCTTCAGTCACAAGTCCAAAGCGCTAACCGGTGTGTGTCTACGTGTGTGTGTGTGTGTCTAGACACCTCTGGGTCCTCCAGCCGACTCCTGCTCAGCCTCCGCGTGGGTTCAGGAGGGATTGGGGGGGGGGGGGTTAGGTGACGTAGTCGCGCCCGTACCCATCCAAACCTCCCCAAACTGCCCGTTCCCCAGACGCTTGATGAGCTGCAGCGACTCCCGCGGGATCTCCCAAACGTCTTTGGTTTTGACGGACAGGTCGGTCAGGCGGGGCATTCCTTTGTGGCAGGGCACCACCAGGCGACAGCACAGCCCCGCTGCCCGCTCTGTGCGTGGCCCGCCACAAACACACACACGCACACACACACACACACACAGACACACACACAGACGCACGTGCCCATACACACACACGCGCACACACACACACACGTACGCACACACACATGCACACAGACACACGTGCGCATACAAACACGCGCACACACACACACACGTACACACGTGCACACACACACACACACACACACACAGACGCACGTGTGCATACACACACACACGCACACACACAAACACGTGCGTATACACACACAAACCCGCGCGCAAGCACACACACGCACATAAACACACACACACACACATCAAACATACAACAAGGTAAAAAAGAGAAAGAGGAGAGACAGGTTTAGAAATAGTGTGTAGCAATAGCAGAGAACCCTTAAGCAGCTGCTTGAGTTGAGTTGGCCCTGCTCAACGAGATCCACACCCCACAGCATAGACACACACACACACACACACACACACACACAGATGAGCTCAGGTAGCATAGACTCATGACTCATGGACACACAAACAGGATTATTCATGGATCCGTCACACATCACTTATCACTTAGACAACATCTATACATGGTTGCAATATAACTGACATTCTCTGAAATCTGATGGAGGCTGTTAACTAACTCATCTCCTCCTCTCCTAAGTTATAGCAAAGTAAGTGTGTGGTAAGTGATGAGTATATTTTGGTGATTTGGTGGTGTGTGTGTTGATGGAGTGAGACAGACTCACACACACACACGCACACACATACACACACACACACACACACACACACACACACACAGATGAGCTCAGGTAGTCCTGAGTGTGTGTGGATGGAGTGATACACACACACACACACACACACACACACACAGATGAGTTCAGGTAGTTCTGAGTAATCAATCAGAGGTCCTGCACAGGCCAGACAGCATCAGCCGGCTGGGTGACACACATCCTCATTAATCAACCCTATGGCCCCTCACTGCTCAACACATCACTCAGAGAGAGAGAGAGAGAGAGAGAGAGAGAGAGAGAGAAGGAGGGAGAGAGAGAGGGAGAAACAGAAAGAGGGAGAGGGAGAGAGAAAGTGGAGGAGAGAGAGAGATAGGGAGAGAGAAAGAGAGGGAGAGGGACAGAGAGAGGGGACAAGAAAGGGGGGAGAGAGGGATAAAGAGAAAGATAGAGAGAGAGAGAGATAGAGAGAGAGAGAGAGAAGAAAGGAGATACAGAGAGAAGGAGGAGGAGAGATCAAGACAGATGAAGACTAATAGAAAGAGGGATAGAAGGGGAGATAGAGGGAGAGAAAGAGGGAGAGAAGGAGAGCTTTTTTAACCTAATACCTTGGCTGGCTCTCTTACCCTGCGGCCATACTTAGCATCACACACACACACGCACAGACACACACACACACACACACACACACACACACACACACACACACACACACACACACACACACACACCAGGCCCTCAGTCTGACTCAGACCTAGGGTAACCTCACTGCAAAATAAAAGGGACCCACCGACCAATATGACATTTCTGTCTGAAAGTGTGTGCAAGGCACAAGGCAGTCTGCCTACAAGGCCCACGTGCTGTATGCTGTCCCGTGAGGAGGACGTTGTGAAGATGCGTCTCCGCTGCTGAGAACAAGCCAGAGGTGTAGATGCCAGCGCCCCACCCAAATGTGCTGATTTAGGGGTTTGTGTTCTGCTTGTAAACAATGGCACAGGCCAAAATAAAGTTGACATGCAACGAATGTCACTCTGCACTCTTAGTGACTCATCTGACTCAACGAATGTCACTCTGCACTCTTAGAGACTCATCTGACTCTGGCACATACTCAGGTTGTGTCAGAGAGTCATATTTTTAGACTAAAGAATGTTCTCTCTTGTTAGATTCTTGTTAGATTCAAACGTTTCAAATTCTGAGTTAAAGACTTTTCAAAGCACTTTTCAATAACATTATTGCCAAAGCTCATTTGCATATAGGTAAACACAGAGAAGAAGACTCACTCAACTACAAACTTTCTCTCTCTCTCTCTCTCTCTCTCTCTCTCTCTCTACCACTTCAAAAGGGTAACCAGTTAGCCTTTAGTGTTAGATTCAACACTATAAGTCTCCTTTACAACTACACTGGGCCATTCTGGTGTTTCTGTATTAAATGCATTTATGATGGCCTCCTCACTCCTCCTCTATCCTCGTGTTCCACGGCCATTTTACTAAAGCCATGGCAGACTCATCCTGTCTGCTGTCTGGTGTCTGGCTGTCGGATGCCGCGTCTGACAGATGACTTTCATTCGGCAGTACAGCAGTTTGCCACTCAGGTAATGTGGCTTACGTAAGGCCCCTGCATCCATCTGGAATCAACAACAACCCCCATGACCTCAGTGTGTGTGTGTGTGTGTGTGTGCCTGACTGTGCTGTTCGGCACCGGACGGCCACTTCACTTTCAGAAATGTGTGTGCGTGTGTAAGTGTGTGTGTGTGTGCACACCTGTGGGCTTTGATGCGGTGGAGGGACCAGGTGAGATGTCTGTTTGCAGGCCATTGATTAACACACACACTCATCCCCGTACACACACACCCATCCCCACACACACACCCATCCCCTTTCCTCCATTTCCTGTCATTCTTGTGGTGCTGGCAGACTGGACGTCAGGCCTTGTCCTGGGCGATAATGGCTGCCAGTGTTTGCTCAGGGCGGCCGAGGAGTCGATAATGGAGGCCGCGCATCGCTACACGGCTCACTGCTTCGCTCTGTGAAGGTCAAAGCTCTTTCCTCCATTTCTCTTCATCTCTCTCTCTCTCTCTCTCTCTCTCTCTCTCTCTCTCTCTCTCTCTATCCTGTCTTCCCTCCATGTTGTGACCTGTTGATGCTGAGTCTGTGTGTCTCCTCCTAACAGATACACTGTAAAGATGGTGATAAGTTCTAGGCGGCCCCTAGGCTATATGGTTGTTTTATAGAGTGTGTTAATGTCAGAGTCAGATGTGTGTGTGTGTGCTCAGAGCTCAGGTGTGTCAGGTTCTGTTCTCGTCTCCACAGCCAGGTGGGTTTGGGTTGGTCTGGGCCATACCTGCCCTCCACTGCAGAATACACGTCCCTGCAAGCACATGCTCATTTGCCTACTAGGAGAAAACATCATTCCATAAATTAGGTGCGGAGAAAACAAGCTGTGTGTGTGTGTGTGTGTGTGTGTGTGTGCGTGTGTGTGGAGGGGGGGAGCAAGCCTGTGTGTGTGTCAGTGTATGTCTTTGAGAGTGTGTGTGAGGGGGTGAGTGTGTATGCGTATGTGTGTGTTGGTGTATGTGTGTGTGTGGGTTGTGTGTGTGTGTGTGTGAAGAAGGTGAGCAAGCCTGTGTGTGCAGCGGTGTCGGTGTGTGTCTGTAAGTGTGTGTGTAGGGAGGTGAGTGTATATGGTGTATGTATATGTGTGTTGTGGTGTGTGTGTGTGTGGTGTGAGAGGAAGGAAAGTGTGTGTACGTATGAGTGTGTGTGTGTATGAGTGTGTGTGTGTGTGTGTGTGTGTGTTGATTACTATAGGTTAAATAGAATAATGGATAGAGGAAAACAGAATGATAGAGAGAAAGGAAAAGAAAGAGAAAGAAAGAGAGAGAAAGAGAGATGAAAAAGTAGAGAGAGAAGGGCAGAAAAGGGCAGACGGCTGAAGCAGAGTCGATGGACGATGGTGAAGACAAAGTGCTGTGAGGCTGGGCAGTGAGAACACTCAGATAATATGCAAAGACACACACACGCACACACACACACACACACACACACAAACACAGAAACACACTCTCACAAACACATCAGCACTGATGAAGGCACATGGGCATTGCAAAAGCAAAAAATCCATACAGTTGAGGCTCGCATATATGACCATCTATATGTCAATGTGCTACCTGGAGCGTGTCAAGGAAAAAACACAGTGTTCTTATTGTGTGTGTGTGTGTGTGTGTGTGTATGTGTGCTCATATAGAGGCGGCTTTATCGTCTTTCAGTCGAAATTCCTCAGAGTCGTCACAGTGGTTCTCTGAAACCTGCCTGTGGGGACCGTCTATGGGGGAAACAGGGGAAATGTGACACCACCCACAACGTATTCAAATCACTTTTCCTGTCTCAGCAAATGACACTTAAGGACTTTAAGTTCTGGGCTCTGTGTACTTCCAGAAGGCGCCAGAAGGGTCCGTGTCTGCAGTGTAGCTACACAGACTAGCCCAGACTAGACTAAGTGACTATCTTAGACTTGACTAGGTGACTAGCCCAGATCAGACTGGGTTACTAGTGCAGACTAGGTTTGGTCACTAGCAGAGACAAAACTTGGTGACTAGCACACAATGGCTTGGTGACTAACGAAGACAAGGCTAGGTGACTAGCACAGGTTAGGCTAGGTGACTAGCACAGGTTAGGCTAGGTGACTAGCAAAGGCTAGACTTGCAAAGACTAGACTTGGTGATTAGCAAAAACTAGGCTAGGTGACTTGCAAAGACTAGACTTGGTGATTAGCAAAAACTAGGCTAGGTGACTAGCAAAGACTGGACTTGGTGATTAGCAAAAACTAGGCTAGGTGACTAGCAAAGACTGGACTTGGTGATTAGCAAAAACTAGGCTAGGTGACTAGCACAGGCTAGGCTACATGACTAGCAAAGACTACACTTGGTTACTAGCATAAACTAGGCTAGGTGACAAGCACAAGCTAGGTTAGGTGACTGGCAAAGACTAGACTTGGTGACTATAGCAAAAACTAAGCTAGGTGACTAGCACAGGCTAGGCTAGGTGACTAGTGTAGATTAGACTTGGGAACTAGCGCAAACTGAACAAGGTGACTATCGCAGGTGACTAGTGTAAACTAGACAAGGTGACCAGTCTCCTGGCCGTTAGAAAGGCTTCCAGGAACTCATGGCCTCCTGATGACTCAACATGAATATTATTTGTGTAAATCACGTCATCTTAAATCAAACCTGCTTCTGATTGGTCCTAAAATAATTCTCTCAGGTCACACTCTAGCAACTAGGCTACTGTACTATACAGTATTTTTATTTTACAGATCACTATGATACCTGTATTTTCCTGTCTGAAGCTCTACTGACAGTTGAAGATACGCAAGGTAACTCTAAGAAATGCTACTGGGCATTAATTCCTGGAAATAATCAGTTTTTCTGGAAAACTTTAATTACCCGTCACCTGTCAGATAATTTATCCTGAGTAAACGGATTATTGGGCGGTTGCCAAACGTTGTTCAGAAAAGTTGCCTGATGTGTCCTTGTCTCAAATCTGTTGCAACTTGTGTGTGTGCGCTGTTGAGCAAGTGACCAGGAGGGGGCGCACCTGAGTAGTGCTGCACCAGCTGCTGCAGCGTCTCAAACTGGGCCCGGGTGGTGATGTAGTAGCCGCCACTGTCCAGCTTGCGGATCTTGTAATGCTTCACGTGGTCGCCTTTGATGTCGTCCCAGTCCCGTATGGACAGTGAGAAGGCCCCTGAGGAGAACGCATAGCATCGCTGGGTTAGCGCCGCGGAGCTAGCATCCATTGGCTAGACTTTTACAGTCCTGCTCGGTAACTGAGGTTTGCTATGTGAGAGTGTGTGTGTGAGTGTGTGTGTGTTTTGAGGTTAGGGGCGTGTGTTTATATGTGTATACATGTGTGTGTATGTGTTTACATGTGTATGTGCCTGTGTGTGTAATCATATGTGTATATATAATAATATGTTTAGATGTGTGTGTATGTACGAGTGTGTGTGCATCAGTGTGACTATGTGGAGGCTATGGGCATGTGTTCCTGTGGCTGCAGTGTTGGTGAGGGCATGAAGGCATGTGGGGGTTGTGCTGGCTGATACCTTTGGTGGTTTCACTCTCGCGGATGAGATAGGTGCCTCGGGGGTTGCCGGTGGACAGCAGCTGCCTCTCAGCATCCTTGCGGCCCAGCTTGCCAAAATACCAGCTGTGAACAAGGATAGAAAACAACAGCGTGAGCACTAGAACTCACCAGTCATGACTCGCCCTGCTCGCTCACTCATTAGCATTAGCTATTATTAGCATTACATTAGCATTATCTATTATTAGCATTTTATTAGCTTTTATTAGCATTAGCTATTAAAATAAACTCTACACAGTAGACTACGCTGCTTGAATGCTGTGCAACCTGTTTACTGTATGCTTAGGGAGAATAACACACCCTCTTGACCCATTGACATGAGTCAAACACTGACAATTGCTGACAAATAGTTTTAGGAATGACTGTAAGCTCTGCTAGCTGTTGATGATTGTCAGAAATATTGGGCCACAGTTCTGCCCGTATGACTTGGACATGTGTGTGTGAACTGAAAAAAGTTTGTTATTTTCTGTCTCTCTCTCTCTCTCTCATTCTGTCTATCTGTGGCAAACACTCTTTTTTTTATGTCAGGCAACACTGCCTTCAACCCAAATTCCTGTGGCATCTAGTGTGTCTCATAAAAGTAATTTTCACAAGGCCATATAGGAGAAGGAGAAGTGGGGTGGAGTGTGTGTGTGTGTGTGTGTGTTTGTACTTGCGTGCCTGCTTGCATGTCTGTGTGTGTGTGTGTGCTTGTGTGTGTGTGTTTGTACTTGCGTGCCTGCTTGCATGTCTGTGTATGTGTGTGTGTGTGTGTGTGTGTGTGTGTGTCTGCTTCTCTGTCAGTCTGACTGTGTGTGTGTGTGTGTGTTCTCTGTGTGTGTGAAGGGGACACGCACAACATCTCCGTCTGGTTTCAGTGCTTGTTGCCACCTGTGTTTAATCTCCCCAAACGTCTTAGTGAAGATAACCCAGACATACAGACAGAGTAGCAGATAGACAGGCAGACAGAGACGCAAACTGACAGACAGACAGATATTAGAGCCACACAGACTGACAGGCAGACAGACAGATATTAGAGCCACACAGACTGACAGGCAGACAGAGAAGCAAACTGACAGACAGACAGATATTAGAGCCACACAGACAGGCAGACAGAGAAGCAGACAGATACTCAGAGAATCACACAGACAGACAGACAGACAGAGAGACACACACAGAGACAGACAGACAGAGAGACACACACAGAGACAGACAAACAGACAGACAGACAGACAGACAGACATACAGACAAACAGACAGGCAGACAGACAGGCAGGCAGAAAGCGAGAAAGGCAGACAGACAGGCAGACAGACAGACAGACAGACAGACAGACAGGCAGAGCGACAGAGACAGACAGACAGACAGGCAGAAAGAGAGACACACACAGAGACAGACAGACAGACAGACAGACAGACAGAAATGGCCTTTATACGGTGCTGGGTCTCCCCCTGCTGCTTCACAGATGTGTCACTGGGCACTGATGCTGGTGCCACGTATGCCCCCACGCCCGTCTGGGGAGAGCAAGAGAGCGAGGGAAGAAGGAGGGAGGGAGGGAGGGAGAAAAACAGTGAAAGAAAAACACTAACTCTTCGGCTTGGATGGAGTCCACGGGTGCCACGTAATTACTGGGAATGTAGCCGGTTCCGCCCGTAGTGAGAGAACGCGCATCCCACCAGTCCCCTTCCCTGAGGGAGAGACAGATGGAGGGAGAGAGAGAGAGAGAGAGAGGGAGAGAGAGAGAGGGAGTGAGAAACAAATCATTCATGATGGACAGATTATAGTGTGAAAGGTAGATGTTACGCAACGAGGCCAAAGCCACTGCATTACTAACAGATGAACGACTGGGATAAATAATACAATCAAAAATAATGTCTTTATACTGTCCTTGGGGAATGGAACAAGAACAACGGCTGTGCACTCTGTGTGTGTGTGTGTGTGTGTGTTTGTGTGTGTGTGTGTGTGAGAGAGAGAGAGAGAGAGAGAGAGCCTTCCTTTCAGTCTGTTAATAACGAAGCAGGTAGTCATGAAGAGAGTTGGAAGCACACTACACAGAAATCAATGTATTTAAATGTGTGTGTGTGTGTGTGCGTGTGTGTGTGTATGTGTGTGTAGGAAGAGAGTTAGATGCACACTATACAGGAATCAATGCCTTGATCTACATTCTGTTTGACAGCTGCCTGCAAAAGAGTGAGGGAGAGAGAGACGGAGAAAAAGAATGAGAGAGCGAGAGACTAGGAGAGAGAGAGAGAGAGAGAGAGACAGACAGAGACCTCTACACAACCTCCCACCCTCAGGCTAACATATAGCCATTACAGTCACAGGACTACTTCTCTTCTCTTCCTCCCTCTCTTCCTCCCCCTCTCTCTCTCCCTCTATCTTTCCCTCTTTCCCTCTCTTCC
>JAGFZM010005211.1:0-10692 GCA_017657215.1 Limnothrissa miodon | reverse complement strand
TTGATATAGATGGCCAAATCATAGTTAATAGTCTCTGACATATCTGATGAAATCATAGTCAATAGTCTTGTATATAGATGACCAAATGATAGTCGACAGTCTTTGGCAAATCTGACACACACACACACACACTCAGCTACTCTTCCCTCTGCCTGAGACAAAGCTGATTAACAACAGCTTTGTCTGCCTGTGTACACATGCGCCATTATAAACCTAGCACACACGCACACACACACACACACACAAATGTCATCCGTAGCCTAAAGGCAAGTCAGTATGCCAGAGACGCTGCACTGTAGGCATGTCTGTGACAGCACGCAAGATTTGAGGCAAACTGATCAAATCGCTAACAAAGCTTCCTTTGTTATTCAGGCAGGTTCTTAATCTGGGCCCGTGCTCTTTGTTCTTCGGGCAGGTTCTTAACTTGGGCCCGTGCTCAGGCTCCTTGGCGCAAGCCCCTTTAATGTACACCCAGCGAAGGAGGCTAGTTTTAGCTAGTTTTAGCTAGTAGCATTGTTTATCTGTTTGATTTGATTGCTTGATTGTCAATCCCAGCAACTTGTCCAAGGCATAACAGACTCAACTCATGTGTTCTTCCACGCTGGCGGAATGACCTCCCAAACACGATCAGAACAGGGGCGTCTCTGTCTGCCTTCAAAAAGCTCTTGAAGAACCAGCTATTCAGAGAGCACCTTCTGTCCTAGCACTTGGATAACTTTCACTGCACTGCACTTGAATCCACTGATAGACAACTATCCCCATAGCGATATGCTCTTTAAGCTTTCTTCTAGCTTGATTTGTATCCTCGTTCGTAAGTCACTTGGATAAAAGTAATCGCTAAATGCATAAATGTAATTGAAAATGTAATTATCAGGAGACACCACTGAAGCACTTTACTGCCTGTTCTGTCCTGGCTTGTCTGTCTAATGGAGCTGTGAGAAATGCAATTTTCATTCCTTTGTATGTACCTGTGAAGAAATTGACATTAAAACTGACATTTACAATGAGTGTTTGAGTCTCTTTGACATAAGCCTTAGGCCAGTAATGTATAGTGAACCAAATAGAAGGTCAGGCATTTCAACATACAGTGAGGGGAGGGGAGGTTTTAACTAGTACATCAGGAAAAGGGAAAGTGAAATGTCAAAGTAATTCATTAAGGGTCTCCTGGAACAAAGGGTCACTTATTGAATTATTTTATTATACTGTAATTAGTGTGCTTGCTCAGCCCTTGGCAAATGCAAGCACACTATTCTTCATAAGTTCACTTAATATGTTTATTATTTGTAATTTCTGTTGTTTATAATTTATCCTTTATTGATAATTCTTAATGAAAACTCAAATCAGAATCGTATCAAGGGTGAATGCAACACATTGGGTTTTCAGAAGAGAACCCAAAACCCTAAAGTGGAATGTTACACCCAACAGCGGCCATAACTGTTGTTTAATAACCAAACACAGTGAATCAAGCTTCTGTACATGCTTCTGGCACCGTACATCCAGGACACCCTTCAAAACAGGCAATCAAAATGGACAGTGGAAGGACAGATAAAAACAGATAGATGGATGGATGGATCTTAGTGCCTTACCACACCACACATCAGCAAAACATCCCGCCCCTAGCTTTACTTCCAGCTCCAGAGAGCCTCTGGAGACCTCCCAGGAGTCGTGGGCCAGGCCCACAGTGTCGGGGGTGCAGTTCACACACACGGCCGTTAAATAAAAGCACAAACCATCCGCACTCTCTACAAGGGAGGGAAGGGAGGCAAGGCACACAAAGGGTTAACTACCAGGGAGATGATCATGCAAAGCAGAAGCCGGACGGGAGCCAGAGGCTGGAGGTGGAGGAGCCCACGGAGGCAGCAATTTGCGTCTGTATGTGTGAAGAATGAATGGAATTATACTCTTTTTGATCCCGTGTGGGAAATTTAGTCTCTGCATTTATCCCAATCCGTGAATTAGTGAAACACACTCAGCACACAGTGTGAAGTGAAGTGAAGCACACACTAATCCCGGCGCAGTGAGCTGCCTGCACAACAGCGGCGCTTCGGGAGCAGTGAGGAGTTTGGTGTCTTGCTCAAGGGCACTTCAGCCGCTTTCCACTGGTCGGGGTTTGAACCGGCAACCCTTCAGTCACAAGTCCAAAGCGCTAACCGGTGTGTGTCTACGTGTGTGTGTGTGTGTCTAGACACCTCTGGGTCCTCCAGCCGACTCCTGCTCAGCCTCCGCGTGGGTTCAGGAGGGATTGGGGGGGGGGGGGTTAGGTGACGTAGTCGCGCCCGTACCCATCCAAACCTCCCCAAACTGCCCGTTCCCCAGACGCTTGATGAGCTGCAGCGACTCCCGCGGGATCTCCCAAACGTCTTTGGTTTTGACGGACAGGTCGGTCAGGCGGGGCATTCCTTTGTGGCAGGGCACCACCAGGCGACAGCACAGCCCCGCTGCCCGCTCTGTGCGTGGCCCGCCACAAACACACACACGCACACACACACACACACACAGACACACACACAGACGCACGTGCCCATACACACACACGCGCACACACACACACACGTACGCACACACACATGCACACAGACACACGTGCGCATACAAACACGCGCACACACACACACACGTACACACGTGCACACACACACACACACACACACACAGACGCACGTGTGCATACACACACACACGCACACACACAAACACGTGCGTATACACACACAAACCCGCGCGCAAGCACACACACGCACATAAACACACACACACACACATCAAACATACAACAAGGTAAAAAAGAGAAAGAGGAGAGACAGGTTTAGAAATAGTGTGTAGCAATAGCAGAGAACCCTTAAGCAGCTGCTTGAGTTGAGTTGGCCCTGCTCAACGAGATCCACACCCCACAGCATAGACACACACACACACACACACACACACACACAGATGAGCTCAGGTAGCATAGACTCATGACTCATGGACACACAAACAGGATTATTCATGGATCCGTCACACATCACTTATCACTTAGACAACATCTATACATGGTTGCAATATAACTGACATTCTCTGAAATCTGATGGAGGCTGTTAACTAACTCATCTCCTCCTCTCCTAAGTTATAGCAAAGTAAGTGTGTGGTAAGTGATGAGTATATTTTGGTGATTTGGTGGTGTGTGTGTTGATGGAGTGAGACAGACTCACACACACACACGCACACACATACACACACACACACACACACACACACACACAGATGAGCTCAGGTAGTCCTGAGTGTGTGTGGATGGAGTGATACACACACACACACACACACACACACACACAGATGAGTTCAGGTAGTTCTGAGTAATCAATCAGAGGTCCTGCACAGGCCAGACAGCATCAGCCGGCTGGGTGACACACATCCTCATTAATCAACCCTATGGCCCCTCACTGCTCAACACATCACTCAGAGAGAGAGAGAGAGAGAGAGAGAGAGAGAGAGAGAAGGAGGGAGAGAGAGAGGGAGAAACAGAAAGAGGGAGAGGGAGAGAGAAAGTGGAGGAGAGAGAGAGATAGGGAGAGAGAAAGAGAGGGAGAGGGACAGAGAGAGGGGACAAGAAAGGGGGGAGAGAGGGATAAAGAGAAAGATAGAGAGAGAGAGAGATAGAGAGAGAGAGAGAGAAGAAAGGAGATACAGAGAGAAGGAGGAGGAGAGATCAAGACAGATGAAGACTAATAGAAAGAGGGATAGAAGGGGAGATAGAGGGAGAGAAAGAGGGAGAGAAGGAGAGCTTTTTTAACCTAATACCTTGGCTGGCTCTCTTACCCTGCGGCCATACTTAGCATCACACACACACACGCACAGACACACACACACACACACACACACACACACACACACACACACACACACACACACACACACACACACCAGGCCCTCAGTCTGACTCAGACCTAGGGTAACCTCACTGCAAAATAAAAGGGACCCACCGACCAATATGACATTTCTGTCTGAAAGTGTGTGCAAGGCACAAGGCAGTCTGCCTACAAGGCCCACGTGCTGTATGCTGTCCCGTGAGGAGGACGTTGTGAAGATGCGTCTCCGCTGCTGAGAACAAGCCAGAGGTGTAGATGCCAGCGCCCCACCCAAATGTGCTGATTTAGGGGTTTGTGTTCTGCTTGTAAACAATGGCACAGGCCAAAATAAAGTTGACATGCAACGAATGTCACTCTGCACTCTTAGTGACTCATCTGACTCAACGAATGTCACTCTGCACTCTTAGAGACTCATCTGACTCTGGCACATACTCAGGTTGTGTCAGAGAGTCATATTTTTAGACTAAAGAATGTTCTCTCTTGTTAGATTCTTGTTAGATTCAAACGTTTCAAATTCTGAGTTAAAGACTTTTCAAAGCACTTTTCAATAACATTATTGCCAAAGCTCATTTGCATATAGGTAAACACAGAGAAGAAGACTCACTCAACTACAAACTTTCTCTCTCTCTCTCTCTCTCTCTCTCTCTCTCTCTACCACTTCAAAAGGGTAACCAGTTAGCCTTTAGTGTTAGATTCAACACTATAAGTCTCCTTTACAACTACACTGGGCCATTCTGGTGTTTCTGTATTAAATGCATTTATGATGGCCTCCTCACTCCTCCTCTATCCTCGTGTTCCACGGCCATTTTACTAAAGCCATGGCAGACTCATCCTGTCTGCTGTCTGGTGTCTGGCTGTCGGATGCCGCGTCTGACAGATGACTTTCATTCGGCAGTACAGCAGTTTGCCACTCAGGTAATGTGGCTTACGTAAGGCCCCTGCATCCATCTGGAATCAACAACAACCCCCATGACCTCAGTGTGTGTGTGTGTGTGTGTGTGCCTGACTGTGCTGTTCGGCACCGGACGGCCACTTCACTTTCAGAAATGTGTGTGCGTGTGTAAGTGTGTGTGTGTGTGCACACCTGTGGGCTTTGATGCGGTGGAGGGACCAGGTGAGATGTCTGTTTGCAGGCCATTGATTAACACACACACTCATCCCCGTACACACACACCCATCCCCACACACACACCCATCCCCTTTCCTCCATTTCCTGTCATTCTTGTGGTGCTGGCAGACTGGACGTCAGGCCTCGTCCTGGGCGATAATGGCTGCCAGTGTTTGCTCAGGGCGGCCGAGGAGTCGATAATGGAGGCCGCGCATCGCTACACGGCTCACTGCTTCGCTCTGTGAAGGTCAAAGCTCTTTCCTCCATTTCTCTTCATCTCTCTCTCTCTCTCTCTCTCTCTCTCTCTCTCTCTCTCTCTCTCTATCCTGTCTTCCCTCCATGTTGTGACCTGTTGATGCTGAGTCTGTGTGTCTCCTCCTAACAGATACACTGTAAAGATGGAGATAAGTTCTAGGCGGCCCCTAGGCTATATGGTTGTTTTATAGAGTGTGTTAATGTCAGAGTCAGATGTGTGTGTGTGTGCTCAGAGCTCAGGTGTGTCAGGTTCTGTTCTCGTCTCCACAGCCAGGTGGGTTTGGGTTGGTCTGGGCCATACCTGCCCTCCACTGCAGAATACACGTCCCTGCAAGCACATGCTCATTTGCCTACTAGGAGAAAACATCATTCCATAAATTAGGTGCGGAGAAAACAAGCTGTGTGTGTGTGTGTGTGTGTGTGTGTGTGCGTGTGTGTGGAGGGGGGGAGCAAGCCTGTGTGTGTGTCAGTGTATGTCTTTGAGAGTGTGTGTGAGGGGGTGAGTGTGTATGCGTATGTGTGTGTTGGTGTATGTGTGTGTGTGGGTTGTGTGTGTGTGTGTGTGAAGAAGGTGAGCAAGCCTGTGTGTGCAGCGGTGTCGGTGTGTGTCTGTAAGTGTGTGTGTAGGGAGGTGAGTGTATATGGTGTATGTATATGTGTGTTGTGGTGTGTGTGTGTGTGGTGTGAGAGGAAGGAAAGTGTGTGTACGTATGAGTGTGTGTGTGTATGAGTGTGTGTGTGTGTGTGTGTGTGTGTGTGTGTGTTGATTACTATAGGTTAAATAGAATAATGGATAGAGGAAAACAGAATGATAGAGAGAAAGGAAAAGAAAGAGAAAGAAAGAGAGAGAAAGAGAGATGAAAAAGTAGAGAGAGAAGGGCAGAAAAGGGCAGACGGCTGAAGCAGA
The DNA here is from genome assembly GCA_017657215.1 of Limnothrissa miodon. NCBI lineage: Eukaryota > Metazoa > Chordata > Actinopteri > Clupeiformes > Clupeidae > Limnothrissa > Limnothrissa miodon. Next base: position 4,577 of record JAGFZM010005211.1, on the reverse strand, counting down.
GTCGATGGACGATGGTGAAGACAAAGTGCTGTGAGGCTGGGCAGTGAGAACACTCAGATAATATGCAAAGACACACACACGCACACACACACACACACACACACAAACACAGAAACACACTCTCACAAACACATCAGCACTGATGAAGGCACATGGGCATTGCAAAAGCAAAAAATCCATACAGTTGAGGCTCGCATATATGACCATCTATATGTCAATGTGCTACCTGGAGCGTGTCAAGGAAAAAACACAGTGTTCTTATTGTGTGTGTGTGTGTGTGTGTGTGTATGTGTGCTCATATAGAGGCGGCTTTATCGTCTTTCAGTCGAAATTCCTCAGAGTCGTCACAGTGGTTCTCTGAAACCTGCCTGTGGGGACCGTCTATGGGGGAAACAGGGGAAATGTGACACCACGCACAACGTATTCAAATCACTTTTCCTGTCTCAGCAAATGACACTTAAGGACTTTAAGTTCTGGGCTCTGTGTACTTCCAGAAGGCGCCAGAAGGGTCCGTGTCTGCAGTGTAGCTACACAGACTAGCCCAGACTAGACTAAGTGACTATCTTAGACTTGACTAGGTGACTAGCCCAGATCAGACTGGGTTACTAGTGCAGACTAGGTTTGGTCACTAGCAGAGACAAAACTTGGTGACTAGCACACAATGGCTTGGTGACTAACGAAGACAAGGCTAGGTGACTAGCACAGGTTAGGCTAGGTGACTAGCACAGGTTAGGCTAGGTGACTAGCAAAGGCTAGACTTGCAAAGACTAGACTTGGTGATTAGCAAAAACTAGGCTAGGTGACTTGCAAAGACTAGACTTGGTGATTAGCAAAAACTAGGCTAGGTGACTAGCAAAGACTGGACTTGGTGATTAGCAAAAACTAGGCTAGGTGACTAGCAAAGACTGGACTTGGTGATTAGCAAAAACTAGGCTAGGTGACTAGCACAGGCTAGGCTACATGACTAGCAAAGACTACACTTGGTTACTAGCATAAACTAGGCTAGGTGACAAGCACAAGCTAGGTTAGGTGACTGGCAAAGACTAGACTTGGTGACTATAGCAAAAACTAAGCTAGGTGACTAGCACAGGCTAGGCTAGGTGACTAGTGTAGATTAGACTTGGGAACTAGCGCAAACTGAACAAGGTGACTATCGCAGGTGACTAGTGTAAACTAGACAAGGTGACCAGTCTCCTGGCCGTTAGAAAGGCTTCCAGGAACTCATGGCCTCCTGATGACTCAACATGAATATTATTTGTGTAAATCACGTCATCTTAAATCAAACCTGCTTCTGATTGGTCCTAAAATAATTCTCTCAGGTCACACTCTAGCAACTAGGCTACTGTACTATACAGTATTTTTATTTTACAGATCACTATGATACCTGTATTTTCCTGTCTGAAGCTCTACTGACAGTTGAAGATACGCAAGGTAACTCTAAGAAATGCTACTGGGCATTAATTCCTGGAAATAATCAGTTTTTCTGGAAAACTTTAATTACCCGTCACCTGTCAGATAATTTATCCTGAGTAAACGGATTATTGGGCGGTTGCCAAACGTTGTTCAGAAAAGTTGCCTGATGTGTCCTTGTCTCAAATCTGTTGCAACTTGTGTGTGTGCGCTGTTGAGCAAGTGACCAGGAGGGGGCGCACCTGAGTAGTGCTGCACCAGCTGCTGCAGCGTCTCAAACTGGGCCCGGGTGGTGATGTAGTAGCCGCCACTGTCCAGCTTGCGGATCTTGTAATGCTTCACGTGGTCGCCTTTGATGTCGTCCCAGTCCCGTATGGACAGTGAGAAGGCCCCTGAGGAGAACGCATAGCATCGCTGGGTTAGCGCCGCGGAGCTAGCATCCATTGGCTAGACTTTTACAGTCCTGCTCGGTAACTGAGGTTTGCTATGTGAGAGTGTGTGTGTGAGTGTGTGTGTGTTTTGAGGTTAGGGGCGTGTGTTTATATGTGTATACATGTGTGTGTATGTGTTTACATGTGTATGTGCCTGTGTGTGTAATCATATGTGTATATATAATAATATGTTTAGATGTGTGTGTATGTACGAGTGTGTGTGCATCAGTGTGACTATGTGGAGGCTATGGGCATGTGTTCCTGTGGCTGCAGTGTTGGTGAGGGCATGAAGGCATGTGGGGGTTGTGCTGGCTGATACCTTTGGTGGTTTCACTCTCGCGGATGAGATAGGTGCCTCGGGGGTTGCCGGTGGACAGCAGCTGCCTCTCAGCATCCTTGCGGCCCAGCTTGCCAAAGTACCAGCTGTGAACAAGGATAGAAAACAACAGCGTGAGCACTAGAACTCACCAGTCATGACTCGCCCTGCTCGCTCACTCATTAGCATTAGCTATTATTAGCATTACATTAGCATTATCTATTATTAGCATTTTATTAGCTTTTATTAGCATTAGCTATTAAAATAAACTCTACACAGTAGACTACGCTGCTTGAATGCTGTGCAACCTGTTTACTGTATGCTTAGGGAGAATAACACACCCTCTTGACCCATTGACATGAGTCAAACACTGACAATTGCTGACAAATAGTTTTAGGAATGACTGTAAGCTCTGCTAGCTGTTGATGATTGTCAGAAATATTGGGCCACAGTTCTGCCCGTATGACTTGGACATGTGTGTGTGAACTGAAAAAAGTTTGTTATTTTCTGTCTCTCTCTCTCTCTCTCATTCTGTCTATCTGTGGCAAACACTCTTTTTTTTATGTCAGGCAACACTGCCTTCAACCCAAATTCCTGTGGCATCTAGTGTGTCTCATAAAAGTAATTTTCACAAGGCCATATAGGAGAAGGAGAAGTGGGGTGGAGTGTGTGTGTGTGTGTGTGTGTTTGTACTTGCGTGCCTGCTTGCATGTCTGTGTGTGTGTGTGTGCTTGTGTGTGTGTGTTTGTACTTGCGTGCCTGCTTGCATGTCTGTGTATGTGTGTGTGTGTGTGTGTGTGTGTGTGTGTCTGCTTCTCTGTCAGTCTGACTGTGTGTGTGTGTGTGTGTTCTCTGTGTGTGTGAAGGGGACACGCACAACATCTCCGTCTGGTTTCAGTGCTTGTTGCCACCTGTGTTTAATCTCCCCAAACGTCTTAGTGAAGATAACCCAGACATACAGACAGAGTAGCAGATAGACAGGCAGACAGAGACGCAAACTGACAGACAGACAGATATTAGAGCCACACAGACTGACAGGCAGACAGACAGATATTAGAGCCACACAGACTGACAGGCAGACAGAGAAGCAAACTGACAGACAGACAGATATTAGAGCCACACAGACAGGCAGACAGAGAAGCAGACAGATACTCAGAGAATCACACAGACAGACAGACAGACAGAGAGACACACACAGAGACAGACAGACAGAGAGACACACACAGAGACAGACAAACAGACAGACAGACAGACAGACAGACATACAGACAAACAGACAGGCAGACAGACAGGCAGGCAGAAAGCGAGAAAGGCAGACAGACAGGCAGACAGACAGACAGACAGACAGACAGACAGGCAGAGCGACAGAGACAGACAGACAGACAGGCAGAAAGAGAGACACACACAGAGACAGACAGACAGACAGACAGACAGACAGAAATGGCCTTTATACGGTGCTGGGTCTCCCCCTGCTGCTTCACAGATGTGTCACTGGGCACTGATGCTGGTGCCACGTATGCCCCCACGCCCGTCTGGGGAGAGCAAGAGAGCGAGGGAAGAAGGAGGGAGGGAGGGAGGGAGAAAAACAGTGAAAGAAAAACACTAACTCTTCGGCTTGGATGGAGTCCACGGGTGCCACGTAATTACTGGGAATGTAGCCGGTTCCGCCCGTAGTGAGAGAACGCGCATCCCACCAGTCCCCTTCCCTGAGGGAGAGACAGATGGAGGGAGAGAGAGAGAGAGAGAGAGGGAGAGAGAGAGAGGGAGTGAGAAACAAATCATTCATGATGGACAGATTATAGTGTGAAAGGTAGATGTTACGCAACGAGGCCAAAGCCACTGCATTACTAACAGATGAACGACTGGGATAAATAATACAATCAAAAATAATGTCTTTATACTGTCCTTGGGGAATGGAACAAGAACAACGGCTGTGCACTCTGTGTGTGTGTGTGTGTGTGTTTGTGTGTGTGTGTGTGTGAGAGAGAGAGAGAGAGAGAGAGAGCCTTCCTTTCAGTCTGTTAATAACGAAGCAGGTAGTCATGAAGAGAGTTGGAAGCACACTACACAGAAATCAATGTATTTAAATGTGTGTGTGTGTGTGTGCGTGTGTGTGTGTGTATGTGTGTGTAGGAAGAGAGTTAGATGCACACTATACAGGAATCAATGCCTTGATCTACATTCTGTTTGACAGCTGCCTGCAAAAGAGTGAGGGAGAGAGAGACGGAGAAAAAGAATGAGAGAGCGAGAGACTAGGAGAGAGAGAGAGAGAGAGAGAGACAGACAGAGACCTCTACACAACCTCCCACCCTCAGGCTAACATATAGCCATTACAGTCACAGGACTACTTCTCTTCTCTTCCTCCCTCTCTTCCTCCCCCTCTCTCTCTCCCTCTATCTTTCCCTCTTTCCCTCTCTTCC
>JAGFZM010005210.1:0-10461 GCA_017657215.1 Limnothrissa miodon | reverse complement strand
AGAGAGAGAGAGAGAGAGAGAGAGAGAGAGAGAGAGAGAGAGAGAGAAAGTGTGGAAGAGAGATATACAGAGAAAAAGTCTCTTCCAGGGTTGGCCTCCAGAGCATAACAGCTCATTTCACGGATCCAGCATCCGTTAGCTTTGCCACAATGCCTCCGTCTGTCGCGCTGCACAAAGCTGTTTTTATAATGGGGCAGAGACACCCCATCATACACAACATCCCCATGTCCTGAGACTGGCCCCCTTCACACACACATACACACACACACACACACACACACACACTGGAAGTGGGAATGTTTGTGCATGAAAATATTTGTGCAAAGAGGAACTGTGTGTGTGTGTGTGTGTGTGTGTGTGTGTGTGAGAGAGAGAGAGAGAGAGAGAGAGAGACAGAGACAGAGAGAGACAGAGAGAGAGAGAATTGACAGGAATTTAGCTGAGCTCTGTCTTTAGCTTTGAGGAGGGACAATCAGGGCTTTTTGTGGTGTTGGCATGGCAACCTTTAGCTTTTTGGTCAGCTTGAATATGAAAAAAATAGTCTTGATAAGCTTAGCATACAGCTGCTGCAAGTGTGTGTGTGTGTGTGTGTAAAATCTTCACACCAAATGTTTTGTTTCCTACTCCAAATCCCAGCACAAAGCCATTCAAATGGACACAGCAGCCGTTGCAATTCGTCCTTATGTTTCTCCAGTCTCTCTAATTAAGACACACAGACATCTTACAAAGACACCAGCAGCCCACCCGGGAACACGTCCCCCAGAGATTCGTTAAACACCCCAGTCCACCCATCGCAGATATACACATGCACAGACACACAGATAGACTGTCTCACACACACCAAAGCCATTTCTTAAACAGATCAAATAACAATTGACAAAATTAATTTCAAACCTTAAAAATGCTTAGATCTTCTTCACAAAATAAAGGAGAAAGGGGGTTGCATTTACTACATATGACTTTACATATGGATAAGGATTACTTCACTCTTTGTGTTGGAGAACACAGTTATATAGCCGCTGTGCCTGCTCTGGTCCTATACTTCCCAATGGCTCCCTAGAGTTTATGTATAATGGGTCTCTCAGGAAGGCTGGGGGTTGGTATGGGTGTAGAATCCAGTGTTGGGGAGTAACTAGTTACATGTAACAAAATTACGTAATTTAATTACAAAATAAAAGTATAGTGTATAGTGTAACAGTAATCAGTTACAGTTACATTGAAAAACTGTGTAATTAAATTACAGTTACATTAAGTAAATATTCAGGATTACATTTCAAATTACATATCTTCTGCAGTGAAACATTTGTCGTCATGTTTGAATTGGAAACCCCACCCACTTTACTAAGCAGTCTGCACTGATGACTGCAATGTCCGATAGAAACTCAGAGTTGGCCAAGCCCAGGGATGGTCAACCAGTCAGAGACCAAGAGTCACATTTTTACTGTGTTACCGCAAGGGCCACATCATACATGGGCACACATTAATATCACCCCTTTCTGTCACCCACACCCACCCACCCACCATGTAAGGCAGAATGATTTGTCATTAAGTTCAACAAAAAACTATAAACCCCGTTTCAAACGTCCTGTTTATCTTCATATTTTCACTTTGCTGTGCATTTATTCCCTGCCATTTTGAGAGCAAAATTAACAAATTGTTTACTTAAATGATCTTGCCCCCTGCCAGAACACTTGACTGTATTTTCATCTCACACACATGCACATTTGGGAAGTGAACACACACACGCAAACAAAAATTTCAATATTGATGCAAAATAGACAACCTCTAGTTAATGCACTGAAGTCTAAGGAGTTTGTAGGGATCTTTACAGCAGTCAGTGTTGATTAATACTTAAAGGGTAATCCACGGTTTTAAAAACTGGAAATGATTAAAAGCTGACAAAATTCATTAAAAATGTGGGAAAGTAATTAAAAAGTAATCAAATGTAATTAGTTACAATACTTTGTTAAAGTAATTGAAATAGTTACACTACTATTACATTTTAGATAGAGTAACTTGTAACTGTAACACATTACATTTCCAAAGTAACTTTCCCAACACTGGTAGAATCACAGCAGAGACACATTGCTGAAACAAAAAAGCTGAGTTTGATGGTCTAACACACACACACACACATAATCACACACGTACACACACATTGATGCACACACATGCATACCTCATACATGGACACACACACACACACACACACACACACACACATTTGCACACATAAATACACACAGCAATAAAAACTGAACTGTGTGCCTATGTGACACTCTTGGGAGATTCCTGCCAGCTGCCACAAGAGCCAACCTTTTTCTGCTGTGTGTGCACTGATAGATAGATAGAGATAAAAGAGAGAGAGAGAGAAAGGAAGAAAGAGAGTCACTGCATTAATATTTAAAGTAAAGAAAGGCCTACAGTAAAAATAAAACATGACCTTTAGTCATTTTTCATTTCTGTTTTTATTTGTATCTATATTCACTTGAATGTAAATATAATGTGAATTAAAATGAGAAATGAGTTGTCTTTACATACACACACACACACACACACACACACACTAGTGGCAGTCAAGATGCCCTCTGTGAGGACATTAAGTCTGAGCAGTTTTAAATCTTGACAGCTTTTCACTGGGGTCTTGCTCTACTAGTACTTGCACGTGGCAGTGACAACAGTTTGTGCTTGATGTTCATGACATATTGTTAATTCAGATAAAGGTGTTCCGGGGATTCAGGAGATGTAGACGTATCCTAGCGGTTTTGCTATACAGGTACATGCAGAATGCAGAAACAAACCATAGGGCTTCAGCAGCTGTTCTCCTGGTTTTGGTCAGGCCAATCACAATGCAATGATATGAAGACTGTGGACTCTGCCCTGGTAGTAGACAGTGCACGAGAGGTCAGACTATGCTGTGTTGCTGCTCTGCCAAAGGCTTTTTGGACAAACAAGTTAAGAAACGGTTGAAACACTGGATTTGACTGAGCGACTGATGCACTGATTGGTTTCATGGCTGATTGATTCCTGATTCCTCTTCTGTCTGACAAAGCTTTGGTTTAGAGAAGGGGGAGCAAGACAAACGACAAACCCAATGAGGCACAACTGCATCCTTCCTCACTTTCTCTGTGTGTTTCTTCTACGGTCTTCTGCTTTCTGTGCCCTCCCTCCTGCGTCTCTTGTCCCTGTCTCCTTCTCTGAGATGTGAAGGGCACAGATGGTGAATGGCAGAGCAGGTGTCATGCAGACCCCTGCTGCACAAACACACTAAAGGAAGGACAGAGGCTCTGGAACAGAAACATGTGTGTATGTGTGTGTATGTGTGTGTGTGCATATATGTGGGTGGGTGGCTAAACAACAAAAGAACAATAAAAAAAATGTCTCTTTATGTTTACAGTTTACACTTTATAGGTGATGGAGTAAATAAGGGGGCAAGAGAGATCAGAGTCTGTTGGAATCAACTGATCAGATCAGAATGGTTCCTCTCACTTTGTCTGTCCAGCCCTCTCATCTCTGCCCATAGAGCATCTATCATGCTCCATTGCTCTTTCTCAGAGTAAATTATTTAGCCGGGCTGTTCTAAACAAGATGTCTGTAGGCCTATTTGTTTGTATGTGTTGTGTGAGTGTGCCTGTGTGTGTGTCACTAATTTCTTCTCCCTGACCCTCTTTCCTATCTGACCCTCTGCTCTGCTTAAAGCTTCATCCATATTTAATAAGAGCTCTCAGACCTTCAACCAGAGCTCTATTCCTCTCTAACACACACACACACAGCAACTCTGCTCTCTAACTTAATTTCTCTCTTAACTCATTATATCCCACACATACACACACACACACATCCCCCTTGCACAGATCCAAATCCATACAGGATCATGATCAAAGCTTATTAATATAGTACTAGATATGTCTAGTACATGTGAAGAAATTGACAATAAAACAGCTTGACTTTGATGTTTACATAGAGAGGCAAAGGTGCCCCATACATACATACATACAGCTTTAATTCAATAGTGCATTAGTTTCACAAAATGCAGTGTCAGCTAAACACCATTGGCTCCCTCTGCGTACGAAACTATCTGGCCAATGTATGAATTTGGTTCTGATTCATCAGTACTCAATTTCCCTAAATAATTACTGAATGGGTGAATCAGTTAAGAAGTAGTGGAGGGGAGTAGGAGGAGCTGCAGCATCAGATTAAAGTTTTAGAGTTTTATTGTAAATTACATGGCTTAGATTATAACCTATAGGGGTTTAAAAAGTATACAGAATGCACATCAGTGCAGTGCTATGTGTGTGTGTGTGGTTTGAAAACATGCCAGAAATACATCTATTTTTTTTCTAAAGACCATAAATATACAGAAACACACACACACAACATGCACACAGCACAGCACAGACAGACACACATACACAGACAGAAGTCAACATTTTGTAAATACACATTCATTTTTATTACCAATTAACAGATTATAATTCATCAGACTCTGACATTGACTGTTCGATTTAAAACATTCATTTTTTTTTTACAATCCCGTTTTATCCATGAAATAAAGAAACAAATGTATCCTTTTAGAACAGCTATACAAAGACAGTGTAGGTAGGTACAGTAATAAGTTACGTAAAAAGTGTTCTTACTTTGTCAGTGAAAATTTGAATGACAACAAGAAAAAAAAAACAGCTCAGAATGACTGCCAACAATATGTGCGTCCAGTGGTGGCTACAGGCCTGTTCCACATTCTGTTTGTGTAAGTGTGTGTGTTTGTGCGCACATGTCTAAATGTTGTGCTGTGTGTAGCCACAGATTCACAACGACTTCATGTGAAAGTGACTTATCTTATGGCTGAGGCGTGTAAGATCTTGTGCGTATGTGAATGTGTGTGTCTGTGTCTGCATGTGTGTGTGTGCGGGTAAAGATGTTTCTGTGTTTACAGGCCTGTCCCACCAGCGCTGACATGGATACGCAAGCGTCTGTGTACATGCACTAAAGTGCTAGTATTCAAAAGGCATGCAGTTCTCTTTTTTTTTATTTTTGTCTCCCGGACAGACAGCAGCAGAGTCCGAACCGGATCTGGAATGCATCGGAACCGAACCTACGTACACCCTAGGCTGCCTTCTCCGAATGCCAAACATAATCTGAGTACATCTCAGAGAGCCAGATGCGACAAGAGATCATGACCTGGAGACAACCTACTGATAAAGTGGACCAGAAACGCACATCACTGACACTGATTCCATTTCTACATTCTTAGCAGTGGACATTCAGGATCTGCTTTAAAGAAATGTTTGGAATGATGAAATCAGTTCAGCATTCCTTAGGAGACCTTTGTGAAGATCCCCCCCCGACACCTCAGCAGGGCTGTCCCCTGACAGATTAGTAAATGCATTTCTGGCTATCCAAGACTTTCCAAATAATTTAACCCTGTATGGTGATCATACACAGTGAAACTTACAGAGCAATGTTGTTTTGCCTGACAATCACACATTGTGATTAAATCAAAGCAACAAGTAGCTACTTTTCCAGGGTCCTTCAGATACTCAATCGGCTGCCGGGTATCAGAGAGAAAGTATACAAAATGACATTTGCCAGCAACGTTGCTTAGCAACAATGCAATGAAAGTTTCCCTGCGTGCTCTCTCACCATCATGTGGGTAGATTCAATTCCAGAATTCAGGCCAGGTTCGACCCGGACTCAAGGCAGCTGTCTAGAATACATCCGCATGGTTGGTTGGTAGGTTGGTTGGTTGACATCATGTTTCTCTACCTCCAAAGGGACGCAGAAGGGCTCCAGAGAACCAGTCTCTCATTTTAGCCGCCAAATACGGCTGCTCCTCAACAAGGGGGCAACAGCCACACACAAATCACCCCCCGCCCCCCATCCACCCCTCCCCCAAACTCTGATGATCTCATCCACCCTCTAGTGGTTGTAGTGCTTGTGTTCTCTGTGTCTTCTCTCTGCGAGTGAGAGCTTTCAGTAGGACAGTTGTAGGCCTACATTGTTTATTTTCATTCAAGCTTCGAAGGCTGTGACGTAGCGTGGAGGGGCAACGGTCAGGAGACAGAGGGCTCCAGAAATGAAATTATCTTCAGCATATTTGTCCAGTTATGTCTGTGTGTATATTTACAGGTGTGATTCTGTGTATGTGTGTGTGTGTGTGTTTGTGAGAGGGGATCTGGATGAGGGTTGATATGGCAACATCACAGATAGCACCTGTCCTGACGGAACAAACCAGATATCTGCCAGCACTGTGGAAAATATGTGGCAAGATCATTAATGATGATGATGATGATGATGATGTGTGTATGTGTGTGTGTGTGTGTGTGTGGGGGGGGTGATGATGGTGTATGTGCATACATTTCCAGCTTAGGGGTGTGCATGTTCACAAACGTGTTATGCTTGCGGTGACAGACAAATGATTTCTTATTACTGTTCACCCTCACGAGTGACTCCACTCCTGGAGCATCTTAAATAAAATTGTCTGTAAATGTGACTTAAATATATAAATATATATTCATATATGTACTGCATACATATATACACACATAAACACACAGACATGTGAAGCAACTGAGAACTCAGGTGTGAGCAGGCACCTGTGATGGAAGAGATTTTTTTTTGTTGTTTGTTTGTTTGCTAGTTGTTCGTTTTGCTTCTTCCCTCTTGGTAGTTTTGCATCAGTACATTCCCTTCAGAGTTCTAGAGTTCTGTTGGAAAGTTTTGGAACTTGTATAGCTGGTGCTTGTGGTCCTCTCAAAGAACTCGGTGTGAGTTGGGGAAAGCGTGTGTATGTGTGTGTTTTGTATTTTTGGGAGGTATGATATTAACGACAGGCTGGAATATTGAGAGTTAAAGGGTGAAGAGATGGTAAAAGAGAGGAGGAGAGAAGAGATTGACAAAAGGAGCTTGCGGAAGAGTGCAGAGGTAGCAACAGCCGAATGACGAGGAATAAGGGTGAGAGGTAATGCCCCCATCCTCTTCCACTGGAGCTCTCCTTCCATTACCTTCTTACTTCTAATTTCCCTCTTTCTCTCTCTTTTTCTCTCTGTCTCTCTTCCCTTCCTCATGCGGGCCGTGGCTCCAGACTAGGTTCTTCCAGTTCAGGGATGGTTTGGGTTGGGAAGCGGAACCTTTGTGTGGCTGGGCTGTGCCATGTGGGGGAAGAATTAGGGGAGCGCGCAGCCCAGCGGGATGGTGGCCGGCGGTTGGCAGGACGGGCGGGGCGCTGGAAATAGACCTCCAGGGGAGGGGCCACTGGAGAACGAGGCAGGTCCTGTCATGTGATGAGAACGGTGGGGAGAGAGAGAAAAAAAATCAGTTAAGAGTATACACATAAAACTGTGTGTTAGTTACTGTAAAGTGTGTGTGTGTGTATGTCAGTGTAAATTGATGTTGATGCGTAAATGCTGATGAAAATAGCCCAAATGACAAATTGGCCTCTATAATATTGAGTGAAATTGAGTGAAAGTGGTTTGTTTTTATACTTGTGTTATGCACGTTTGTGTGGCCATCTTTTTTAGAAGTGAGACGTACAGGTCTCATGTATTCATTGATGTCTGAGTCAGATGTTAGCTGACTGGTGTGTGTCCCATCTCTTTAGGTGGTATTGTCTCTGAGTGATTCGACCGCCTGACCTGCTTCTGACTTACTGCCAGCACAGTATCCTACCGTCAAGGCTGACCAGTTAAAATTAGCTTGTTTCCGGAGACTGGCAGAGATCCTTCAGACGCACAGCAAAACCTAATCCAGGAAGCAGGCTAATCTAAATCATGCTAAAAATACCACTGGCAGCGCTGCCACCACTGAAGGCACAGAGAGCAGCGCTCTAATCTAATAATGGGCTAATCAGCTAGCATGTTCATGTGCTAATGGCTGGGCTGATGCTTGGATATAAATGCTTGACAGACAGTCTACTCCTAGAGCTTCTAAGCTAAATGGCCCCTACTGTGAATTCTGGTGTTTCTTTTCACTGTGAAGGGTCAGGGTGAATTTGCCACATTTCAGGCACATTTGTCAAACTCCTATCCGGCAAACCTTAGAACCCTGGTTTATTCTTAAATGTTTAGATACATTTTAAATGACAGCCATATAGTTCTGACAACAAAACTGCTCATAAATTATGTGACCTGACAATCTCCTGCACAGATTCAATTACATTTATTGCTGGGGGAGAGAAAAATGTCACCTAGACATTCCCGTAAATGATGTGTTTGCACTTGAACTACTGCAAAATTACAAGGTTTTAGAATAAGACTCACAGGTCCCTAGAGAGAGAGTGTGTGTGTGTGTGTGTGTGTGTGTGTGTGTGTGTGCACGTGTAGGCACAGGTTGTGCATGTGTCTTGAGTGGTGTTCAATTTTTTTGTTTCTGACAGTGTGACTGTTAACAAGATATCTGGAGAGCATCAGGAGTCTTCTTTGAGCAGAAGCTCTCCTCTGCTTCTCACCCAAGCTAACCAACATACTCACAATAGAGAAGATTTCTGGGCCACTTCTGGACACATCTCAGAGCCAAAGTCCCCTCACTTGAACTTTTACAACGAATAGCGGAACCTTATTTGTTATCGAGGATAGTGAGTCCTGTAACTAAATATCTGAGGGAGAACTAGTATCTAGGAGACTGCACACTGGAGATAAAATTAAATATTATTTTCTAGCCTATTATTTATTTATATAATTTATTATTATAGTATTATTATGGGGGCCTGTGGGCTTCTAGGGAATGTGTTCAAAAATGGCAGCCAGTGTAGAACAGAGACACATAAGTGATCTCCATGCGCTGGAGAAGGCGTTAGTGCTAGACGGACGAGAGAGAAACAGCCAAGAGGAGGCAGCCATGATGGGAGGCATCCATGTGAGGATGGGTGAGTGAGGAAGTGAGTGAGACTGCCAAGCAACAGTTAAAAAACCTGCCAGCCTGCTCAGGTGCATACCTCCGCAGTATACACTCACAGCATGCATGCAAGCACACGCGCACACACATACACACACACACACACACACACACACACACACACACACACACGCACACATAAGGTGTAATAAAGTATTCATCCATCCACATATACCCACACACGATTGTATACAAGGATTATTGGCAAGGTTTTTTAACAAAGTCATTCTGTGGTAAAATTGGTTCTGTAAAGTGATTCTAAGTAGTAAAACAACACAATCTGGTGATGAAAGTGATTGATGAATGCTATTAGTTTGTTAGTGTCAAGAAAGAGACAAAGAGAGAAAGAGAGAGAGAGAGAGAGAGAGAGAAAGCGTGAGAGAGAGGGAGAGAGCGAGAGAGCTGAAACTAAATGAACAACCGTGCAGGTGAAATAATACAGTCTCACAGTGTTACAATATCACACTTCCACACACGTGTACTGTACGCCCACGAACACACTAAGTACTCTCTCTACTACACTCTGCAGCCAGTGGACCTACTAGAGACACGAGGTGATTTAAATGTTATACCAACACACTGCTGACAGGGATGATAACAGCCAGAGGGAGTAGCCAGCACCAGCCACACACACATACTAATCTATTCAGCAGGGCCAGATCCAATCAACATTGTGACCTTTCACAAAGGTCAGAGGTCACGACCTTTTCTTTTAACAAATAAACACAGGCTGGTGGATTTTCTTTGGGTGTTACCGTCCCATTTGAGGTGGCAAAGTGTGCACTGTTAACAGCACAGACAAGAAGAGCATGCAGAAGACAAATGAATAGTGTCCCTCTCTCATCCACATTCACACACACACACACGGTTCCTGAAGACAAAAGATCATCTCCACTCCTACACACTGTCCAGTGAGAAGACGTGTATGTTGGTAAAGTGCTGGTCTGCCTGTCAGAGAAAGAAGGCCAGTGTGTGGGGTTGAGGTGGGGTCAGAGGGCAGTGGGTAGGACCGGAGGATCATTGGGAACTTACAGCGTGGCTGCGTTTACAGGCCCCAGGGGGTGGTTAGTAAGACAGTGTGGTTCTGGAACACAGCGCCACATGAGGGAGGGAGGAGAAACAACAGTTACAGATTCTCATTAAAACCATAGGAGGTAACACACACAGACACACACACACACACACACACACACACACACACACACACACCACACCACTATTACACATACGCACAAGGCTCTTTATTCTAATACACACACAATCCTTTATACACACACACACACACACACACACACACACACACACACGTCTGATGCATTGATTCATAGAGGGGAGGGAGATGGAAAACATTTTACAGAATCTCATAAATAACAGAAGATCGCTTTCATACACACACCCAACCTCTCTCTTTCTCTCCCTCTCTCTCTCTCTATCACTCTCTCTCTCTTTCTCATATGGTATAAAAACCCTGCACCATACCCCTGTTCTCTCATACACACACTCACACACCCACACACACACCCTTTTGAAGCCTATAGTTGAATAAAGTAGAAAGACAACAGTTGCACACTC
>JAGFZM010005209.1:0-12673 GCA_017657215.1 Limnothrissa miodon | reverse complement strand
GTGGGTCAGATGACGTGTGTCTGTCGAAGTGTGTGTGTGTGTGTGTGAGTGAGAGGAAAGAAATGAGAGAGGAGCAGAAGCTCCCGAACTGGGGGAACGGCAAGCTTATATGCCTGCTAACACCAGGTGAGGGCGATTGGCCCTAATTGACAATCCCAAAGCAGACTGGGAAACTGAGTCCCAATGCGGCCGTCACGGAGACTCGGAGACAGTCAGCAGGGGGAGCAGAGGGGCGTCACAGTGTGTGTGTGTCTGTGTGTGCTAAAAGACAGGTAATCTCTGTGATTCAGATGTTTTGATGATTCAGATGTTTTGATCGATAGAGAAGAAATGAAGGCAAGTTGAAATGATTTTGGACATTTAAAATGACTTTTGTAGGCATCAAAATTGTGTTGTGTGTACGTATGTATATGTGTGTGTTTGATCCTTGCCTTCAAAGAATGTGTTACATTTTTGTGTTACACTCACATGCACATGCACATGCGCGTGCACACACACACACACACACACACACACACACACACACACACACACACACACACACACACACACTTTCTCACCTCTGTCAGCATTGCCCTAGGGGTAATCCCAAATGCAGTGAAATTCAATCTTGTCTTATTCAATTACAAATATGGTCTATCACAGACACACACACACACACATACACACACACACACACACACACACACACACATATGCACGATAAAATAGGATTAACTTCATAGAGAGAACTGTCCTGTTTTGTGTGGTGAGTGTGTGTGTGTGTGTGTGTGTGTGTGTGTGTGTGTTCCCCCATGCAACACAATTCATAGTATGTCGGTACATAGTATAAGCCAGCCATAGTATAATATTTTAACTCTAATAGGGTCACCATTTTTCTCTGAGGCATCATGAATATTCCTTTTTCAATCCACTCTCAAGATTAGAACACATCCAATTACAGAGCTACGAATCTCATTTCTGTAACTGGCTTCTCATTTTTAATAAGAGAGTGTTTAATACGATCAGATGAATTTTAAACCAGAACGGTCACCTTGATACGTAAATGTTGTACTGTTTTAGAATATGTATATTTCCTTCCACACCACAAAGAATAATATATCAACGTACATATACACAGGCATGCTCACACATTGAGTTTTCATATTTACTGCCAAACGGAGCAATAAACAGCATATGAACAAACACAAACTCACACATACACACACACACACACACACACACACACACATACACACACACACAAACACACTTGATCACTACAGTGTTTATTTAGCTACATCAGGGAGATATTAAATAATGCTGTTAAATCTGTCGGTGGAGGTTTGGCCCGCAGCAGCATGCGCGGCATGGCCCATTGTGGCACAGGAGGAGGGCTTCACACACACACACACACACACACACACACACACACACACGCTCACACAAGCACACGTTAGCATCCTAAAGCCAAGCCCCAGCCTCCACCCTCACCACTCCCTCCACGGATTACCCACACAAATCTGCACTCAATGGTTTTACAGTAATATCACAGATGACAGTGGGGAGAAGGACAGAGGGAGGGACAAAGAGATAAGGGGAGAGGGGAGTAAAAAGGAAAAGAACTTTGAGTGTGTGTGTGTATATATATATATATGTGTGTGTGTGTGTGTGTGTGTGTGTGTGTGTGTGTGTGAGAGAGAGAAAGTGAGAGAGAGAGAGAGAGAGAGAGAGAGAGAGAGAGAATATATTTTAGGAATGTTTAGGAATGTGCTGTGAAATATTTCATTTAAATATACAGGTTGTTTCTTCTACAGAAAGGGCAGGTCTTAGACCATATTGAGAGTTTGTCTACCTACAAGCACATTTTGGATATTTTGGATATTTTGAGAAGGTACTGGGGAAATGATGCCCTGAGACCAATGTTATGAAATCTAATGTAATGCAATGTGATAGGATGGTGATGTGACAGTATGTGATGCTAAGGTAGTCTAGTGTAATGTATTGAGCTGCAACATAATGCCAGAGGGTTGAAGTGGATTATGGAGCTTTGGTAAGGTAATGTGATGTGATAGTAAGGCAATGTTGAGTTATGTGGACACAACTAAAATGATGGTTGGGTAATGTTGGGTAAATGGGATGTAATAGATGATTATGAAATATGACATGATGCACTGGTACTTAGCCTATTGTTCTGTCTAAAATATTACTTTGACATTTGAATACAATCACTAGCAAGGCCGTTTCTGATAGACACAATAGTTTAGAGAGAGAGAGAGAGAAAGTGTGGAAGAGAGATATACAGAGAAAAAGTCTCTTCCAGGGTTGGCCTCCAGAGCATAACAGCTCATTTCACGGATCCAGCATCCGTTAGCTTTGCCACAATGCCTCCGTCTGTCGCGCTGCACAAAGCTGTCTTTATAATGGGGCAGAGACACCCCATCATACACAACATCCCCATGTCCTGAGACTGGCCCCCTTCACACACACATACACACACACACACACACACACACACACACTGGAAGTGGGAATGTTTGTGCATGAAAATATTTGTGCAAAGAGGAACTGTGTGTGTGTGTGTGTGTGTGTGTGTGTGTGTGAGAGAGAGAGAGAGAGAGAGAGAGAGAGACAGAGACAGAGAGAGACAGAGAGAGAGAGAATTGACAGGAATTTAGCTGAGCTCTGTCTTTAGCTTTGAGGAGGGACAATCAGGGCTTTTTGTGGTGTTGGCATGGCAACCTTTAGCTTTTTGGTCAGCTTGAATATGAAAAAAATAGTCTTGATAAGCTTAGCATACAGCTGCTGCAAGTGTGTGTGTGTGTGTGTGTAAAATCTTCACACCAAATGTTTTGTTTCCTACTCCAAATCCCAGCACAAAGCCATTCAAATGGACACAGCAGCCGTTGCAATTCGTCCTTATGTTTCTCCAGTCTCTCTAATTAAGACACACAGACATCTTACAAAGACACCAGCAGCCCACCCGGGAACACGTCCCCCAGAGATTCGTTAAACACCCCAGTCCACCCATCGCAGATATACACATGCACAGACACACAGATAGACTGTCTCACACACACCAAAGCCATTTCTTAAACAGATCAAATAACAATTGACAAAATTAATTTCAAACCTTAAAAATGCTTAGATCTTCTTCACAAAATAAAGGAGAAAGGGGGTTGCATTTACTACATATGACTTTACATATGGATAAGGATTACTTCACTCTTTGTGTTGGAGAACACAGTTATATAGCCGCTGTGCCTGCTCTGGTCCTATACTTCCCAATGGCTCCCTAGAGTTTATGTATAATGGGTCTCTCAGGAAGGCTGGGGGTTGGTATGGGTGTAGAATCCAGTGTTGGGGAGTAACTAGTTACATGTAACAAAATTACGTAATTTAATTACAAAATAAAAGTATAGTGTATAGTGTAACAGTAATCAGTTACAGTTACATTGAAAAACTGTGTAATTAAATTACAGTTACATTAAGAAAATATTCAGGATTACATTTCAAATTACATATCTTCTGCAGTGAAACATTTGTCGTTATGTTTGAATTGGAAACCCCACCCACTTTACTAAGCAGTCTGCACTGATGACTGCAATGTCCGATAGAAACTCAGAGTTGGCCAAGCCCAGGGATGGTCAACCAGTCAGAGACCAAGAGTCACATTTTTACTGTGTTACCGCAAGGGCCACATCATACATGGGCACACATTAATATCACCCCTTTCTGTCACCCACACCCACCCACCCACCATGTAAGGCAGAATGATTTGTCATTAAGTTCAACAAAAAACTATAAACCCCGTTTCAAACGTCCTGTTTATCTTCATATTTTCACTTTGCTGTGCATTTATTCCCTGCCATTTTGAGAGCAAAATTAACAAATTGTTTACTTAAATGATCTTGCCCCCTGCCAGAACACTTGACTGTATTTTCATCTCACACACATGCACATTTGGGAAGTGAACACACACACGCAAACAAAAATTTCAATATTGATGCAAAATAGACAACCTCTAGTTAATGCACTGAAGTCTAAGGAGTTTGTAGGGATCTTTACAGCAGTCAGTGTTGATTAATACTTAAAGGGTAATCCACGGTTTTAAAAACTGGAAATGATTAAAAGCTGACAAAATTCATTAAAAATGTGGGAAAGTAATTAAAAAGTAATCAAATGTAATTAGTTACAATACTTTGTTAAAGTAATTGAAATAGTTACACTACTATTACATTTTAAATAGAGTAACTTGTAACTGTAACACATTACATTTCCAAAGTAACTTTCCCAACACTGGTAGAATCACAGCAGAGACACATTGCTGAAACAAAAAAGCTGAGTTTGATGGTCTAACACACACACACACACATAATCACACACGTACACACACATTGATGCACACACATGCATACCTCATACATGGACACACACACACACACACACACACACACACACATTTGCACACATAAATACACACAGCAATAAAAACTGAACTGTGTGCCTATGTGACACTCTTGGGAGATTCCTGCCAGCTGCCACAAGAGCCAACCTTTTTCTGCTGTGTGTGCACTGATAGATAGATAGAGATAAAAGAGAGAGAGAGAGAAAGGAAGAAAGAGAGTCACTGCATTAATATTTAAAGTAAAGAAAGGCCTACAGTAAAAATAAAACATGACCTTTAGTCATTTTTCATTTCTGTTTTTATTTGTATCTATATTCACTTGAATGTAAATATAATGTGAATTAAAAATGAGAAATGAGTTGTCTTTACATACACACACACACACACACACACACACACTAGTGGCAGTCAAGATGCCCTCTGTGAGGACATTAAGTCTGAGCAGTTTTAAATCTTGACAGCTTTTCACTGGGGTCTTGCTCTACTAGTACTTGCACGTGGCAGTGACAACAGTTTGTGCTTGATGTTCATGACATATTGTTAATTCAGATAAAGGTGTTCCGGGGATTCAGGAGATGTAGACGTATCCTAGCGGTTTTGCTATACAGGTACATGCAGAATGCAGAAACAAACCATAGGGCTTCAGCAGCTGTTCTCCTGGTTTTGGTCAGGCCAATCACAATGCAATGATATGAAGACTGTGGACTCTGCCCTGGTAGTAGACAGTGCACGAGAGGTCAGACTCTGCTGTGTTGCTGCTCTGCCAAAGGCTTTTTGGACAAACAAGTTAAGAAACGGTTGAAACACTGGATTTGACTGAGCGACTGATGCACTGATTGGTTTCATGGCTGATTGATTCCTGATTCCTCTTCTGTCTGACAAAGCTTTGGTTTAGAGAAGGGGGAGCAAGACAAACGACAAACCCAATGAGGCACAACTGCATCCTTCCTCACTTTCTCTGTGTGTTTCTTCTCCGGTCTTCTGCTTTCTGCGCCCTCCCTCCTGCGTCTCTTGTCCCTGTCTCCTTCTCTGAGATGTGAAGGGCACAGATGGTGAATGGCAGAGCAGGTGTCATGCAGACCCCTGCTGCTCAAACACAGGAAGGACAGAGGCTCTGGAACAGAAACATGTGTGTATGTGTGTGTATGTGTGTGTGTGCATATATGTGGGTGGGTGGCTAAACAACAAAAGAACAATAAAAAAAATGTCTCTTTATGTTTACAGTTTACACTTTATAGGTGATGGAGTAAATAAGGGGGCAAGAGAGATCAGAGTCTGTTGGAATCAACTGATCAGATCAGAATGGTTCCTCTCACTTTGTCTGTCCAGCCCTCTCATCTCTGCCCATAGAGCATCTATCATGCTCCATTGCTCTTTCTCAGAGTAAATTATTTAGCCGGGCTGTTCTAAACAAGATGTCTGTAGGCCTATTTGTTTGTATGTGTTGTGTGAGTGTGCCTGTGTGTGTGTCACTAATTTCTTCTCCCTGACCCTCTTTCCTATCTGACCCTCTGCTCTGCTTAAAGCTTCATCCATATTTAATAAGAGCTCTCAGACCTTCAACCAGAGCTCTATTCCTCTCTAACACACACACACACAGCAACTCTGCTCTCTAACTTAATTTCTCTCTTAACTCATTATATCCCACACATACACACACACACACATCCCCCTTGCACAGATCCAAATCCATACAGGATCATGATCAAAGCTTATTAATATAGTACTAGATATGTCTAGTACATGTGAAGAAATTGACAATAAAACAGCTTGACTTTGATGTTTACATAGAGAGGCAAAGGTGCCCCATACATACATACATACAGCTTTAATTCAATAGTGCATTAGTTTCACAAAATGCAGTGTCAGCTAAACACCATTGGCTCCCTCTGCGTACGAAACTATCTGGCCAATGTATGAATTTGGTTCTGATTCATCAGTACTCAATTTCCCTAAATAATTACTGAATGGGTGAATCAGTTAAGAAGTAGTGGAGGGGAGTAGGAGGAGCTGCAGCATCAGATTAAAGTTTTAGAGTTTTATTGAAAATTACATGGCTTAGATTATAACCTATAGGGGTTTAAAAAGTATACAGAATGCACATCAGTGCAGTGCTATGTGTGTGTGTGTGGTTTGAAAACATGCCAGAAATACATCTATTTTTTTTCTAAAGACCATAAATATACAGAAACACACACACACAACATGCACACAGCACAGCACAGACAGACACACATACACAGACAGAAGTCAACATTTTGTAAATACACATTCATTTTTATTACCAATTAACAGATTATAATTCATCAGACTCTGACATTGACTGTTCGATTTAAAACATTCATTTTTTTTTACAATCCCGTTTTATCCATGAAATAAAGAAACAAATGTATCCTTTTAGAACAGCTATACAAAGACAGTGTAGGTAGGTACAGTAATAAGTTACGTAAAAAGTGTTCTTACTTTGTCAGTGAAAATTTGAATGACAACAAGAAAAAAAAAACAGCTCAGAATGACTGCCAACAATATGTGCGTCCAGTGGTGGCTACAGGCCTGTTCCACATTCTGTTTGTGTAAGTGTGTGTGTTTGTGCGCACATGTCTAAATGTTGTGCTGTGTGTAGCCACAGATTCACAACGACTTCATGTGAAAGTGACTTATCTTATGGCTGAGGCGTGTAAGATCTTGTGCGTATGTGAATGTGTGTGTCTGTGTCTGCATGTGTGTGTGTGCGGGTAAAGATGTTTCTGTGTTTACAGGCCTGTCCCACCAGCGCTGACATGGATACGCAAGCGTCTGTGTACATGCACTAAAGTGCTAGTATTCAAAAGGCATGCAGTTCTCTTTTTTTTTATTTTTGTCTCCCGGACAGACAGCAGCAGAGTCCGAACCGGATCTGGAATGCATCGGAACCGAACCTACGTACACCCTAGGCTGCCTTCTCCGAATGCCAAACATAATCTGAGTACATCTCAGAGAGCCAGATGCGACAAGAGATCATGACCTGGAGACAACCTACTGATAAAGTGGACCAGAAACGCACATCACTGACACTGATTCCATTTCTACATTCTTAGCAGTGGACATTCAGGATCTGCTTTAAAGAAATGTTTGGAATGATGAAATCAGTTCAGCATTCCTTAGGAGACCTTTTTGAAGATCCCCCCCCGACACCTCAGCAGGGCTGTCCCCAGACAGATTAGTAAATGCATTTCTGGCTATCCAAGACTTTCCAAATAATTTAACCCTTTATGGTGATCATACACAGTGAAACTTACAGAGCAATGTTGTTTTGCCTGACAATCACACATTGTGATTAAATCAAAGCAACAAGTAGCTACTTTTCCAGGGTCCTTCAGATACTCAATCGGCTGCCGGGTATCAGAGAGAAAGTATACAAAATGACATTTGCCAGCAACGTTGCTTAGCAACAATGCAATGAAAGTTTCCCTGCGCGCTCTCTCACCATCATGTGGGTAGATTCAATTCCAGAATTCAGGCCAGGTTCGACCCGGACTCAAGGCAGCTGTCTAGAATACATCCGCATGGTTGGTTGGTAGGTTGGTTGGTTGACATCATGTTTCTCTACCTCCAAAGGGACGCAGAAGGGCTCCAGAGAACCAGTCTCTCATTTTAGCCGCCAAATACGGCTGCTCCTCAACAAGGGGGCAACAGCCACACACAAATCACCCCCCGCCCCCCATCCACCCCTCCCCCAAACTCTGATGATCTCATCCACCCTCTAGTGGTTGTAGTGCTTGTGTTCTCTGTGTCTTCTCTCTGCGAGTGAGAGCTTTCAGTAGGACAGTTGTAGGCCTACATTGTTTATTTTCATTCAAGCTTCGAAGGCTGTGACGTAGCGTGGAGGGGCAACGGTCAGGAGACAGAGGGCTCCAGAAATGAAATTATCTTCAGCATATTTGTCCAGTTATGTCTGTGTGTATATTTACAGGTGTGATTCTGTGTATGTGTGTGTGTGTGTGTTTGTGAGAGGGGATCTGGATGAGGGTTGATATGGCAACATCACAGATAGCACCTGTCCTGACGGAACAAACCAGATATCTGCCAGCACTGTGGAAAATATGTGGCAAGATCATTAATGATGATGATGATGATGATGATGTGTGTATGTGTGTGTGTGTGTGTGTGTGGGGGGGGTGATGATGGTGTATGTGCATACATTTCCAGCTTAGGGGTGTGCATGTTCACAAACGTGTTATGCTTGCGGTGACAGACAAATGATTTCTTATTACTGTTCACCCTCACGAGTGACTCCACTCCTGGAGCATCTTAAATAAAATTGTCTGTAAATGTGACTTAAATATATAAATATATATTCATATATGTACTGCATACATATATACACACATAAACACACAGACATGTGAAGCAACTGAGAACTCAGGTGTGAGCAGGCACCTGTGATGGAAGAGATTTTTTTTTGTTGTTTGTTTGTTTGCTAGTTGTTCGTTTTGCTTCTTCCCTCTTGGTAGTTTTGCATCAGTACATTCCCTTCAGAGTTCTAGAGTTCTGTTGGAAAGTTTTGGAACTTGTATAGCTGGTGCTTGTGGTCCTCTCAAAGAACTCGGTGTGAGTTGGGGAAAGCGTGCGTATGTGTGTGTTTTGTATTTTTGGGAGGTATGATATTAACGACAGGCTGGAATATTGAGAGTTAAAGGGTGAAGAGATGGTAAAAGAGAGGAGGAGAGAAGAGATTGACAAAAGGAGCTTGCGGAAGAGTGCAGAGGTAGCAACAGCCGAATGACGAGGAATAAGGGTGAGAGGTAATGCCCCCATCCTCTTCCACTGGAGCTCTCCTTCCATTACCTTCTTACTTCTAATTTCCCTCTTTCTCTCTCTTTTTCTCTCTGTCTCTCTTCCCTTCCTCATGCGGGCCGTGGCTCCAGACTAGGTTCTTCCAGTTCAGGGATGGTTTGGGTTGGGAAGCGGAACCTTTGTGTGGCTGGGCTGTGCCATGTGGGGGAAGAATTAGGGGAGCGCGCAGCCCAGCGGGATGGTGGCCGGCGGTTGGCAGGACGGGCGGGGCGCTGGAAATAGACCTCCAGGGGAGGGGCCACTGGAGAACGAGGCAGGTCCTGTCATGTGATGAGAACGGTGGGGAGAGAGAGAAAAAAAATCAGTTAAGAGTATACACATAAAACTGTGTGTTAGTTACTGTAAAGTGTGTGTGTGTGTATGTCAGTGTAAATTGATGTTGATGCGTAAATGCTGATGAAAATAGCCCAAATGACAAATTGGCCTCTATAATATTGAGTGAAATTGAGTGAAAGTGGTTTGTTTTTATACTTGTGTTATGCACGTTTGTGTGGCCATCTTTTTTAGAAGTGAGACGTACAGGTCTCATGTATTCATTGATGTCTGAGTCAGATGTTAGCTGACTGGTGTGTGTCCCATCTCTTTAGGTGGTATTGTCTCTGAGTGATTCGACCGCCTGACCTGCTTCTGACTTACTGCCAGCACAGTATCCTACCGTCAAGGCTGACCAGTTAAAATTAGCTTGTTTCCGGAGACTGGCAGAGATCCTTCAGACGCACAGCAAAACCTAATCCAGGAAGCAGGCTAATCTAAATCATGCTAAAAATACCACTGGCAGCGCTGCCACCACTGAAGGCACAGAGAGCAGCGCTCTAATCTAATAATGGGCTAATCAGCTAGCATGTTCATGTGCTAATGGCTGGGCTGATGCTTGGATATAAATGCTTGACAGACAGTCTACTCCTAGAGCTTCTAAGCTAAATGGCCCCTACTGTGAATTCTGGTGTTTCTTTTCACGGTGAAGGGTCAGGGTGAATTTGCCACATTTCAGGCACATTTGTCAAACTCCTATCCGGCAAACCTTAGAACCCTGGTTTATTCTTAAATGTTTAGATACATTTTAAATGACAGCCATATAGTTCTGACAACAAAACTGCTCATAAATTATGTGACCTGACAATCTCCTGCACAGATTCAATTACATTTATTGCTGGGGGAGAGAAAAATGTCACCTAGACATTCCCGTAAATGATGTGTTTGCACTTGAACTACTGCAAAATTACAAGGTTTTAGAATAAGACTCACAGGTCCCTAGAGAGAGAGTGTGTGTGTGTGTGTGTGTGTGTGTGTGTGTGTGTGCACGTGTAGGCACAGGTTGTGCATGTGTCTTGAGTGGTGTTCAATTTTTTTGTTTCTGACAGTGTGACTGTTAACAAGATATCTGGAGAGCATCAGGAGTCTTCTTTGAGCAGAAGCTCTCCTCTGCTTCTCACCCAAGCTAACCAACATACTCACAATAGAGAAGATTTCTGGGCCACTTCTGGACACATCTCAGAGCCAAAGTCCCCACACTTGAACTTTTACAACGAATAGCGGAACCTTATTTGTTATCGAGGATAGTGAGTCCTGTAACTAAATATCTGAGGGAGAACTAGTATCTAGGAGACTGCACACTGGAGATAAAATTAAATATTATTTTCTAGCCTATTATTTATTTATATAATTTATTATTATAGTATTATTATGGGGGCCTGTGGGCTTCTAGGGAATGTGTTCAAAAATGGCAGCCAGTGTAGAACAGAGACACATAAGTGATCTCCATGCGCTGGAGAAGGCGTTAGTGCTAGACGGACGAGAGAGAAACAGCCAAGAGGAGGCAGCCATGATGGGAGGCATCCATGTGAGGATGGGTGAGTGAGGAAGTGAGTGAGACTGCCAAGCAACAGTTAAAAAACCTGCCAGCCTGCTCAGGTGCATACCTCCGCAGTATACACTCACAGCATGCATGCAAGCACACGCGCACACACATACACACACACACACACACACACACACACACACACACACACACGCACACATAAGGTGTAATAAAGTATTCATCCATCCACATATACCCACACACGATTGTATACAAGGATTATTGGCAAGGTTTTTTAACAAAGTCATTCTGTGGTAAAATTGGTTCTGTAAAGTGATTCTAAGTAGTAAAACAACACAATCTGGTGATGAAAGTGATTGATGAATGCTATTAGTTTGTTAGTGTCAAGAAAGAGACAAAGAGAGAAAGAGAGAGAGAGAGAGAGAGAGAGAAAGCGTGAGAGAGAGGGAGAGAGCGAGAGAGCTGAAACTAAATGAACAACCGTGCAGGTGAAATAATACAGTCTCACAGTGTTACAATATCACACTTCCACACACGTGTGCTGTACGCCCACGAACACACTAAGTACTCTCTCTACTACACTCTGCAGCCAGTGGACCTACTAGAGACACGAGGTGATTTAAATGTTATACCAACACACTGCTGACAGGGATGATAACAGCCAGAGGGAGTAGCCAGCACCAGCCACACACACATACTAATCTATTCAGCAGGACCAGATCCAATCAACATTGTGACCTTTCACAAAGGTCAGAGGTCACGACCTTTTCTTTTAACAAATAAACACAGGCTGGTGGATTTTCTTTGGGTGTTACCGTCCCATTTGAGGTGGCAAAGTGTGCACTGTTAACAGCACAGACAAGAAGAGCATGCAGAAGACAAATGAATAGTGTCCCTCTCTCATCCACATTCACACACACACACACGGTTCCTGAAGACAAAAGATCATCTCCACTCCTACACACTGTCCAGTGAGAAGACGTGTATGTTGGTAAAGTGCTGGTCTGCCTGTCAGAGAAAGAAGGCCAGTGTGTGGGGTCGAGGTGGGGTCAGAGGGCAGTGGGTAGGACCGGAGGATCATGGGAACTTACAGCGTGGCTGCGTTTACAGGCCCCAGGGGGTGGTTAGTAAGACAGTGTGGTTCTGGAACACAGCGCCACATGAGGGAGGGAGGAGAAACAACAGTTACAGATTCTCATTAAAACCATAGGAGGTAACACACACAGACACACACACACACACACACACACACACACACACACACACACCACACCACTATTACACATACGCACAAGGCTCTTTATTCTAATACACACACAATCCTTTATACACACACACACACACACACACACACACACACACACACGTCTGATGCATTGATTCATAGAGGGGAGGGAGATGGAAAACATTTTACAGAATCTCATAAATAACAGAAGATCGCTTTCATACACACACCCAACCTCTCTCTTTCTCTCCCTCTCTCTCTCTCTATCACTCTCTCTCTCTTTCTCATATGGTATAAAAACCCTGCACCATACCCCCGTTCTCTCATACACACACTCACACACCCACACACACACCCTTTTGAAGCCTATAGTTGAATAAAGTAGAAAGACAACAGTTGCACACTC
>JAGFZM010005208.1:0-19616 GCA_017657215.1 Limnothrissa miodon | reverse complement strand
TTACAGATCATGTGGAACCTTACCAAAGATATCAGTCATAATACCACAAATAGCAATACTCACATACAACCAATATATAATATCATAAATTTGTACTACAATGCGATTAATTGTCCAACCCTATTGTATATCGATTTCTTCCTTTCAAGACCAACATTTAATAGAGTTGGCAAGTGAACCACGTCATTCTGTATGCTGCGGGTTAGCATTTTCCTACTTCCGGTCCCTAAGGGAAAACCCCTATGGGAAAATGGATAAACCACATATACGGCAGTGGCATTCGTTTTTTCATCAATAAAATGAGTAGCAACATTGTCTGGGTGTGTTTTTTTTTTTTTTTGGATGCATTGTAACAACGATAAATGAATGTTGCTATCCCTCTGCTAACAGCGAAAAATTAAGGACTACATAGAGTTGTCTCTTACCTTTGACGTCATTTTCAAAAAACGACGGTAAAATTATTTAAATTCAGTATGTTCTGTATGCACAATGATTCAATGTAATTTACAACGATTACAACGGTCAACAATTGGTAAATCTTTCACAAAGCTTGTTTTAAAAGACTGCACAATATCGAATTTTTGGAAAAGAGATGACATGAGGTCTAGCGCGGTATAGCTCTGGTTACCATGGTGTCTATGCCTTCATGTACATGCAACATCTTATTTATTTTGTCATTAGACTCCAAATTAGCAAACCTGTTGTCCATATCATGTTTTTTTAAACATCCTCCATCGAATGCGGAGGTCGTCTACTCACATGCTTTCGCTCACACCTTATTTGAGACGGGGCTCCAAAATTAACATTGGATTTCCCATAGGGGAAAAACCTTAGGGGACCGGATGCTGTTAAATGCTAATATGAAAAACGACAGGCTTCCGGGTTACTTGCCAACTCTATAAACGCACACACCTGAAGAGGCTCTAAAACAATACATGTATTCCCACACAGATATTTATTCAAAGATGCGTGGACATGTGTATACCCACACACATACAGGCATTCAAAGTTTCCCTTTGCCAACACAATTATGCACAATTATGTGAAAACTTCTTTAGAATTTGGAGTGCGCACTTGTGTAGGTGCAGTAGGTCAATAGAACAGTCTGTGCTTTTGATCACAAACTAGTTTTTCAGTGTGGTAGTACAGCTTGATTACAAATCCTCTCATGTTGTGTATGCATTTTTCAGTTTGTTTTTTACTAATGTGTGAAGAGCATAAATGTATACAATTTTATATACACTCACACACGCGCGCGCACACACACACACACACACACACACACTCACTTTCTGAACATATTGTTGTGAACAAAATAAAACATTTTCCACCACCAGATATAAACACTGTTACACATATAAAAACACACGTACACAGACAGTTCTGGGCAATACCAAACCTGCCTGCATCCTATTGTATTAGACCCAAAGTGATTATGTGCAATGTTAATTTAGTCAGGGTTAATTGCTGGGTTTAACAAAAGCAATCAAATACTGATAGTGAATGGTGTAAGTTGCCACATTATGTTCATACAGAAGCTAGCCAATTAAATTTTGTAAAATTATTTGAAAAACAGTAATTACGCCAAGGTTTACCTTAATAAGGCTGACTGTGGGTGTCTACAGTACACATACATAATGTCACCTGCTACATCCTGGTGGTCCATTCTGCCCTGGTCTAGCAGGACCAGTGATCTACAATTTGCTGTATGGCTGGAGATCGCTGTTTCTACTTGAAGGTGGCTTGGGACAATTCAGAGGTTAATTAGTGAACCATTTCTGTGTGGTGTCTTCCATGCCTAATCCATTGAACCTGACTGGCCTTATAAATAAAAGTAGGTGTACACAATGTGTGGGGACACAACAAAACAAATCAAAACAAAAGATGATGTGAAGAAAGGCACATGTTGCCTTTTATTGTTCTGTCTTCTGAGCCCCTCCCTGCCGCACATACATTCCTCCTATGTGGTCACAGTGTAGTACTGAATTAGCCTGGGCCCGCCCATACTTCCTGTGACGCTACATTGAATTTCACAAACTAGTCAGTCTGGCCAGGCTGCCAGTTTCGAGCTCTTCCGTTTCCCAAAAAAATGTGAACCAATGAGAAACGAGCTTATGCATCGGAATGCGTTTTCTGATTGGTTGTAGATTTGCCCAGTAGAATACAGAGACATCTGATGGACGTAGGTTAAGCCCGCCTCCCAGAAGGAGTGTAGTAACTGAGCCTGACCAGACTAAGCTCCTAAGAGCTTATCAGTCGTGTTAGCCAGGCTAGTACGCAGGTAAAAGGCACTTCATATATCCAAACTTACTCTCTCACTCTCTCTTACTCTATAAAGCACTGGGTATGTTAATTACATGTATTACCTCATCTGAGTGCATTCATGTGCTGTGTCACCATGCAGACCTCTTTTGGATGCTGAACTGCTGAAGTTTGAGATCTTCTGGCCATTTTGTCCTCTGTGCACTGTTCATTCTCTATCAAATTTTTTCCCTAAATCTTAACTTGTGTCAAGTACCTTACTCTCTCTTTTTCCCCTGTCTTCCACCCTGTTTCACTGAGTTTTTCCCCTTCGTTTCCCTTTCTCACACAAGCTTCTCTTGTTCGTCTAGCCCTCACTTTCAGCCTTTCACTTTCTTTTTCTGTCCTCCCTGCCTCTCGTGTTCCTTGTCTGACCTCAGACAGGTATTGGTCCCTAGTGACTCTCCTGGGGGAGAGTTTACTTTGGCCCTAACCCCGGCAGAAGGACGAGCCTCAGGCATGGGGAACTCAATCCACCGGCACCATGGTCAACACACACATTTAGACAAACACACACACAGTCCTTTGCTCTCAGTTTGTCCAAAAAGCCTTGTTTCCTTAGTCACTTGTATGCTGCTCCTCTACATGTATCCACAAGCCTCCCAATTGCTGGTTCAAACTATGGTCCTCTCACGCCTTGACTACTGCAATGCCCTTCTGGCAGGACTTCCTGCCTGTGCCGTCAAGCCACTTCAGATGATCCAAAATGCTGCGGCGCGTCTCATCTTCAATCAGCCGAAGAGGACGCATGTCACCCCTCTGCTAATCGAGCTCCACTGGTTGCCTCTGGCGGCTCGCATCAGATTCAAATCACTGATGCTGACTTACAAAGTGCTTAGAGGATCTGCCCCTTTTTATCTAAGCGCTCTCATAAAAGCTCAGGCTACCCCCCGACAACTCCGGTCCTCCAATGACTGTCGACTGGCAGTCCCAGCACCTCGCCCAAGGCAATCCAGACTCTTCTCATGTGTCGTCCCACGCTGGTGGAATGACCTACCAAAAACAATCAGAACAGGGCCATCTCTGGAGGCCTTCAAAAAGCTCTTAAAGACCCAGCTATTCAGAGAACATCTTCTATCCTAGCACTAAAATGAACTGAAGCACTATCCCCTAGCACTATGCTCCTTAAGGTTTCTGCTATGTAGCTTGATTGTTATCCTCGTTTTGTAAGTCGCTTTGGATAAAAGCGTCTGCTAAATGCATAAATGTAAATGTAAATGTATCCAAGACACAATAATCAAGCAGTTTATCACATACATTAGAATGCTTATATAAAACGTTGCGAAATGCGGGTGAAGAAGGTGGGCTCTTTTTCAAACTTGGCCATCGGAAAATAGACCTTTGCATGGCAGGCCTGCACTTAAACCATGGCTTGATTGATGCATTCAAACACATCGTCACCATTCCACCAATGCCCACCATTCCCTTCAAAGCATTGGCTTACAGTAGTTGCCCCATCTCTGCAATATTCAACAATAGAAGTCTCTACAGTTCCATAGGTTAAGGGGCTTGATGAGGAGCTAAAACCAAAGCTAGTTGTCAAACTGATCAGTTGGAGACCATTTCTTGAAGCACCCTTTATAAAAAGAAAACTAATCTAAAC
The DNA here is from genome assembly GCA_017657215.1 of Limnothrissa miodon. Lineage (NCBI taxonomy): Eukaryota > Metazoa > Chordata > Actinopteri > Clupeiformes > Clupeidae > Limnothrissa > Limnothrissa miodon. Next base: position 15,712 of record JAGFZM010005208.1, on the reverse strand, counting down.
AAGAGAGAGTTGAAAACGTTTTTTTGGGAGACACTACACTCTTCCCTTAGAGGTTTATTGCTCTCTCATTCAGACACAGACAGATACTGACATTCTCCAACACATACACACCACACACAGTAAATGCACTTGGTCTCAAACCTTGAGTTTTCATCGACTACATTGTATTTCTTTTCTGGCCTCTAAGTTTGCTATTTAATTCTTCTTTAATTTTCTTCTCAATTACATTTGCAGTATCACATCATCATCTTCCCTCCCCATCTGATCTCTCTCTCTTTCTATCTCTCGCTTTCTTTCTTCTCATTTCACTCCTTAGATGCCAAATTGATGTTGTTCATCAAAAGGTTCTTGCTGTGGTCCCTCTCCCCCCATCAGTCAGTGAGTGGTGCCAGTGAAGTGATTGCTTTCCTGGAAGTTATGGTAGTAATTATCAAAAGGCTATTTGTGATCGCCTTTCTCCTTTGACTCCCCGGCGGATCGCTTCGTAATGATTACTCTTTGAACACCCCAAGCTAACATAAAATAAGTTTTAAATATGAGTGGAAGTGTGTGTGTGTGTGTGTGTGTATGTGTGTGTGTGTGTGTATGATTCTACATTATCTATGAGACTCGAGCATGTGTTATAGTAAGTCAGACAGTAACGCCATGTGCTGCCATGGACTCTCCCTGTCAGGGTGAGAAAATGCGAACCACCAGTGCTGCTGTTGCTGCTCTTATGGCCTTTGGTCCCTTGGGCACATCCTAACCTTAATTCCAGCCCCCAGCCACTATCACACCCCAACCACCCAAGCCTCTCCCTCTTCTCCACCCTCTGCCTCCATGACCCAGCCCGAGCTGCCTGCCAATGCCCCTGAAGTAACCCTGGGTAAATTTGACAGGCTTACACAGAGCCGGCTGAACTGAAACACACGGCACAACTGCATGCATAATAAAGGGGATGTTTTCAGAGAGTCTCTCATCTCTACACATGCATTTTAAATTGGAGCCAGGCTGTGCCTTTGCCCCTAATGGGCATAATTGTCATTCTGAAGTTTGTTCCTAAGGTCCCATTTAAAAACCTGTATTGGTGATTACAAATCTTCCAGAAAACTGTGTAAGTAGGTTTTAAGAACAAAATTATTCGTAAATTATTTGTGGTTGATGAACCACATCATTTTTCCTTCCTCTTCCTGCTTGACTTTGCTTATTTCCTGTTTTGTCTGTCTACAGTAAAGTAACATTCAGATTTTTGCGCAGGTAATCCTTTTTCTAACTTTTTAGAAATAATGGATGATACTATCAGTGCCATTGAAGAGGCACAAATCATATTACCGACATTTTCCTCTCCACTAAAGATACATTAATATTTCCACTTCCTTGCCTTTGTTCTCTTCAGCCTTAATGGTTTAATTTGGCAAGATAAATGGGATGCTTGGGTTGTAAGAGCTTCCTGTGTGGCTTTTGTGGCGTCATCCATCCATCCATCCATCCATCAGCCTCAATCAAGAACGGAGATCTTATGAGTTGGCAGGGCTCCAGACTAACTTTTTGTGTTGGTTGCACTGGTGCGCCTAATTTTTTTTTTTAGGTGCACCAGCACAAAATTTAGGTGCACCCAATTTTTTATTATGTTGCCTTTAACAACAAAAGGTCACTTTTTTATCCCTCCTTTCATATAACGAAACGTTGTCGACCCTTCAACGAATGCACTTTTCCCACCCATAGTCTGCCCGCACTCCCAAAAGTATATACAGTGCACTGACTTATGTTCTTTACTGCAGTGTTTTTCAACCTTTTTTGAGCCACGGCACACTTTTTCATTGAAATCACGAGGCACACCACCAGCAGATGAAAAATGAAAAAAAAAAGAAAGAAACTCTGTAATCTATATACAAAGTATAAAGTAAAGTGACTCAAGTGTCATGAATAGGAATCAAAGAAACACAAAGTAGTATTTTATACCTGAGACAGCACAGACACTTGACAATAGCTTTGCCTCATAGCCTGCTGACTCTCCTTTCTGAGAAGATAATCACTGAAGTTTTCCATTTGACAAACACTCTCCTTTGTAGTAAAAAAAAAAAAATATATATATATACACTTGGGCCTAACCTAAAATAGCCTATAGCCTTAATATTATATCAATGAAAGAGGCTATTTTACAGTAGCCTAGTGCACTTTTAAAAATTTCGGTCGCATATGCGACCAAATTTGTCGCACTCTGGAGCCCTGGTTGGAGATATGAGGTGTGTGTGTGTGTGTTTACCAGGTTTCTGATGCCATACCTTTCCAGAATTCCAGCATCAAATTTATATAACTTTTAGCCTGCAGAGTATTTTAATGGGCCTGGGACTATAGTGCACTCATAAAGGCTAACATTACCCCTCGTCAACTCTGGTCAACAAAGAAATGCCGTCTGGCCGTCCCAGCACCATGTACAAGACAATCCAGACTCTTTTCGTGCTGGTGAATGACCTACTGTGTGCAATTATCTCATTCAGCATCTCACCCTCCCTCTGCGCTCCCAACCTTTTGAAAACCCCCTAAGATTTCTTCCGTGTAGTATTGTTAATCCTCTTGTGTAAGTCGCCTTGGATAATCAGGTCTAAATGCATGAATGCAAATGTATATCCTGATCAGTAATACATGAGGAATGGGGGGAGAGAGTTATCCCTCTGCACTCTTAGAACTAATCTGTTATTTGACTTGCCACTAGAGGCACTCTGCACTATGGAAAGAGGAGAGGATTCTTCCCAGCCACAGAGCTAGTCAGTGAGTGTTTGCAACATCATTTTATAATTATTTTAATATTCAAATAAAGTGTCCCCGTAACGTACCTACTGTACATATACATGGCATGTATGTCTTGTCATCAATGTGTTCGACCAGGTGTGCTGGTGCTCTACATAGCACATGTAACTGTTGTGTTTAGTTGGCCAAGTCACTTCAGACCATTGATTCACCATCTCCAGCATTAGAGTTCAGTTCAGTCTGCTGCCTCCCTCAACTAATTTTGCACGTTCGCAAGGTAGCCTAGTGTAACGGGTGTTGCTCTGACTGCACTTAGCTGCGTCTAGGCTGGCCTAGGCTGGACAGGCTGGCAGTGCAATTGCCCAATGCCAAGTTGCTAACTGGTTAGCAACGATGCTTTTGGGAAACGCACCCCTGCATACTCAGGAACAACAGACTAGTTTATTCCTCATTTACGGCATCTGTTATTTAACAAACAGAAGAGCAGAGCACACACACTCAAAGGTCATCCTCAAAATGCCTCTCAGTCAAAGTTAACGGCAACTACAATAATCAGTGTGATAATATGAACAGTACACCTTATTGACATACCTGTTATTTAACAAATAGGATAGCAGAGCACACACACGGTCATCCTCAAAATGCCTGACATAATAAAACACAACAATCATACAATGCACGAGAGGATGAACTTTCACCACTAAAAGTTATGTGACTAGCTCACTCTCTCCTGAGGTGTCTCAATATTAACTAAAACTGAACATTCATAACGACATGAAATAAACCATCTTGTTTTCTGACAGTTTTAATACGTACCTCTCTCAGTCAAAGTTAACGGCAACTGACGGGAGGGCAGAACCAAAACAAAAAAGCGTGTCTGACACCTTTCAAAATAAAAGTCCAAAATGCTAATAAATGCTAATTAGCATCCAATTATAATACACTCTGATGAAGGGTTTTGGAGAGATTTCAATTCTGAAATAAAATCCAATATTAACCTGGTTACAGTAGGCCCACCTTATCACCCAGACAAATGAAACACTGCTTTCTGACCAATGTTTTTTTTTGTGTTTTCACTGTTTCCTATCAAAGGTCTTTTGAAATGGTGATTGTTGCGTTACACTACAACAATAGGATGTAGATATGCAAAAGTACATTATGTAAGTAAAAGTAGCTATGTAAAACGTGCAATAATAAGTTAATATTGCACATTCAAGGTGGTAATAAGGTCCAGAAGTGGATGTGAAGAAGTATAAATCACAGACATGAGTTCCACTGCTGAATGACACTCCTAAAGTATCCAGCTGGTGTGGCACATCTCTACTTCAATGACAAATAAAGCTAACAGCATTGAATCCAGGGCAGCCAGCCAGACTGCATTAGGTGGTCTACACGTAGGTTTTTTTCCCTGTCTTTTAGAGAGAAGTGTCTGCATTCACTCACCGCAAGTTCTTGGTGTAAAAACTGTTCATGTCACTGTGCTGACCCAACCAGTGCTATATCTTATCAGTTTGTGTTAGATGAGCCCACTACCAGCCTTCTCTCTCTTTCTATGTCTATGTGGTATGTGCCACGTGATGTATTCTATGGAAATGGAACTTAGGCGTGAGGCTGGTAAAGCAGTCTGGCATTAATCTGAGAGAAGGAGAGATGGGAGTGGGAGAAACAGAGAAAAAGAGAGAGAGGAAGAAAGAGGGAGAAGCATGTAGCTGAGATGGTGAATGTATTTATATGCTTTGGTAGTGGTCCTCTGATTAAACATGCTTTCAATAGTCCCTGGCATGTGATCACACAGACACACACACACACACACAAAATATTATTCATATTCCTCAAATATACCCAGTCTGAAGAAACCCTCTCTCAAACACATGCTCACACACACACAGATTCAAATATTCCCCCTCACTCCCCACTCCTTAACTCTCAGAAACGCACGCACCCACCCACCACAGATGCCCAGGTACATGTGGAATTAACACGACACCTGCCAGTGGGTTTGGTCTCAGTTTGGCTTAATTGTCTGTGCTGGAAGTGGTTGGAACATGCGCTCATTGCCGATCTGTGTTGTAGATTGGCTACGGTGAACTGCAACATGAGCATTCAAATAGCATTCACTGTGTTCAATTCAACATGGCCAAAAACTGCTGATATCTCCGCTGTTATCTCCGCTCCCATGTCTTTGTCTGCTGCCAAGTTGTGCGTGGGGGGCAGGCCCGCATTAAGGTACCATGGGCCCCAGGGCTAATAACTTTTTCAGGGCCCACCCCCCAAAGTAATGCATCAATCACAGTTTAGTTTTGACTGAAAACCACATACTTAATGTCAAATACATTTGTGCTCTCACACATGGTTGCAAACACACACGCACACTAATAACCATTGTTTAGGGTGAGCATGCCTGTTCAATTAGACTATGAAAACCTCTCAACAGTTGCAAAACCACCATAAATATCTGCAAAAACAAAAAAACTCAATATAACAGTGTAAACACTAAACAGCTTCTACATGTGAACACTTAGAAATGTACATACAGAAACATGTACAAAAAGAAAGCATTATACAAAATAGGCTAATTGATGTGAAATCTTCTAAAAAGGCTTCTCCCTGGCTTCCTGGTGATGAGAGCAGTAAAGTCCAGGCTTTTAACAATGTCGCTCTCCAAGGACATCAGTGTCAGGTGGTTCAGTCTCATCTGCCCCATTGTAGAGCGCAGTCTTGGAGCATGCTCTTGACAAGTCCAAGTTTCGAAAAAGAACGCTCTCCGGATGTGTTGGTCACAGGGGGAGAGTCAGGTAAATCCTCAAGGCTATATCCATGTTTGGAGAAACTGATGACAAGCCCATCTTCTTTATCAGCTGAAGACATCCCCTTGCACCATTGATTTCTTTTTTTCTGACGAACTCTCTGAACTGCACTATTTCATCAATAAAGTCCTCATGTAAATCTGAATTATATTTTTTCTGAAGCGCTGCAGCAGATGAACGAAATTCTTCCAATGAGAGGATGTGCATTTTATTCATAAATCCAAAGATGCTATTCAGAGCGTTAGCATTCATACCTCCATTTCAGTTAGGCCACAAGTAATCAATGATCACATTGAAAACGGTCGCCCGGTCATTGTCATTCCCACAACTGCAGCAGATGACTCGTCTGGATTTTTTTACACCGTCTCTGTCTTTCTGTGTCGGCCTTGTATGTGTCTGCAACATTCGATGACCACACCCTTTGCTGCAGACGCAAACCTGTCAAATTGGTCCCGTAGGCTTACTATAAAAGCCCTCAATGAAAGTACCAAATCCACTGCACTAGAGAGGTCAAGATTCATTTCTTGGAGTTTTTTTTTGTACCTGCTGGAGTACAGTGTTCCATAGATTGCACAGGAAAGCTATTTCTAGCCTCTCCATCTGCCTGCATAGTGCCAGCTCTTCACTGCGTGCAGTTACGTTTTGATTAACATCCTTTCCTATCTTTAAAAGTGAATTGTGGCTGCTGTCATAATTTTGGCATAGTGCGTTTGTTGCCTGTTTGTGTGCACACCACCTTGTGTCAGACTGTGACTTCAGAGTCTGAATTTTATTGTTTGCATTTGGTTCGAGGCCTGATGTTACAATTTGCCACCGAGCTGTGGACTTGGAGCAAAAGTTGAACACATTTTGGACAAATGTGAAAAACTCATCAGTTAACTGTATTAACTCCAGCTAAATTTAGCGTATGTGCAGCACAAGGCACCCATTCAGCCAGCGGATTTATGTTCTTTACTTCCTGCTTTCAGCCTGATTTGATCTGGGAACAGAAGAAGGCCAGAGAAAATGGTCCCACATTGATCTGACAGCCATCAGAGGGAGAGAGAGCGCAAAAATCTATTTGGGTGACAGAGGAAAAGGCAAAATATCTAGTGCAAGAGAGGAAGAGATATGTCTACAATCTCACTTCTACTACAGTAGGTATGGAACCATTCCAATTTGAATTATAATAAGAACATAGTTTCAGTTGCATACACAATATTCCTCATATTTCTGGTTGGTCTGTTTGGTAAGGTTGATTTGGGTTCCTACAAGCTGCTTCTTTCAATTCCAGAAAGGCACCCATTCAGCCAGCGGATTTATGTTCTTTATGCGTGACTGCACACCTTTATATGATGCTGACATGTTGCTGGCGTTGTAATAGCACTGACCACGGCAGTTGTCAATATTTATTCCCAATTCGCTTAGAACAGAGAGAATAGCTTTCGCAATAGATTCACCCGTGTGACTGTTGATTGGCAAGAATTTCAAGAAGCGTTCCAGCGTAGAGCCCTCTGGAGACACGTAGCACATGATAAATGTGAGCTGATCTGTGTGGGATACGTCTGGGGTAGAATCGACACTTATGGAAAAATATTTGGCTATTTGAATGCCATTTACAATTTCGGACAAAACACGTTCCCCCATTAAGTGAACAATTTCTTTACAGACTGTTGCCGAAAGATATGACGGTGTACCCCTTCCTGCATTTCCAAAACGTGCTATATGCTCTCGCAAAAATGGGTCGAACTGACTGATCAATTGTAAGCACCCCATATAATTGCCATTATCTGGTGATCCAAATGTGTATGTGTCCCCTCTAAAGGCAAGACCGCGCTCAGATAGAAATTTCACAGTAGCTACCACCCTTTATAACACCTCGGTCCAGTACTGGCACTCAGACTCATACTGTTCACGTAGTCCAAAGTCAATTTGTCCCTTTTCAGTGGTTCTGTTTATCCACGTGAGCATGGGCGATGGGCCCTCGAGTTTTCATGCTCAAGAACGCACTCTCTTGTGTGTTTCCAGTCATTAAACCCACAGCTGGCAAATTTTGAAGTCACTTTTCTCAAATAAACGACAAACAAAGCAAAATGCACATCCTTTGGACGGCGAGTACAGTAGCTAATCACAGGGCACAGTTTCACCTTTGACAAGTTTTCGGGTGAACAAACCTTTTGAAAAACGTATTTTTTGACGCTTATACTATTGTTCAGATGCAGAAAAATCAGCATCTCTATTCTGGCACTGGATTGGTCCTTTCCTAACCCAGTAGTCAACTGCATCCTCATTAATTTCCCTCCAGCATCCAGGATCCGTGCTTGTGTATTCAGGTGGCGGAGCCAGGGTGGAAACTGGCGAGGCTGCAGCAGGTGGTTCTGGAGGAGAGGCTTGCCGCCGTCCGGCTTCATTGTCAGCAGGTACTGACGATGTCCCCGAGCTAGATGCCTCTAAACCTGTCGCTGTCTCGGTCAGGCCTACAGGGTGCGATTCTGAGGCGGCAGCTTCTGTATTTGTATAATCTGTTATGGGATCTGGGGTGAGTGTCTTTGTTGCATGAACCTTGTTTTATTTCTTGACTAATTGACTAATTGAGACCACCTCAAACAGTTGACATATCATACCTGGCACTTCTGGTTTGGCATTGTGTATTGGCAGCTTTAATCATCAGGTCGCTAACCCCACGCAAAATATCAGTAACAAACACAAGCACATTGACACACTCGCTAACACACACACACTCACGGATACACATACTCACTTCACACACAAACAGAGACACACAGATACAGCCTTGTCTTTATCTGATGCACTTTTCCTCAGGCAGTCCAAGCTTGTGGGTGTCTCAACTGCTTGGAAGACCAATTATATTTGAACCCTCACAGTCTAAACCTTTTTGTCTTTATTTCTGTTCATGTAAATTATGGATTGGCATACACATGTGCTCTCTCACTCTCACACACATAAACATACACAATAAAGTAGTAGAACTAGGCATCATAATCTGTCATCAACTAAATTGGTTGTTCAGTCTTGCACACACATGCAAAAATCATTCTCCATATTGTCACACATGCATTTGCATTTGCTCCAGCTTAAACAGAACAAGTACACTAAAAGTAGGCGTCTAGAATTATACTGTTATCCCATGCTAACCTGCCCGTTGCCTTTGTCTCTCTGTGCCTCAGGATGTCTAAGACATGACAGAAGTGGGTTGCGTTGATCCTGTATGTTTGGCCATGACCTTTCAGGCTCTGCTGCTCGCCCAGTCTTTCCCCTCCTACCTCAGCCACCCACCAGTGGTCTGTCTGTGTGAGTAAAGGCCAGGTAGGGCCGCCTGCGGAGCCGTGACCCCAGTGTGACCCGTCAGGTGAGGCGACTGAAGGAGACGTGGATGAGGGAAATTGCTAGCCTTGTCTTCTGCCCACCAGCCTGTTGAGTTATATTGGATCGCCTTCAAGATACACGTGCACACACACACAAGAAACACACACAAACACAGGAATAGACATAGAAAAACCCTTAGAACAAACACATGAATACCCACATCACTGCTCATCTCTGAAATACTGCACCTGTCAGAGAGTAACCCCCCCCCCACCAAACACACACACATACAAACACAGAGACAAACACACAGTTACATACATCAAGGTATAAAACACAATACCTGCCATAATGTTTTGTTTTGTCTGTAAACACACACACACACACTTACATATAACACTGCAGAGACTGTTAGAGCCCATTTTTATTTAGCCTATTTTTTCTCTGTTCCTTCACTGCTGGCACTTTGCTATGTCCTCTAGAATGGCCAGATCGGCCATTTACACAGACAGAACATGAGGCCTGGCAGATAAAAGGTTCATGGAGCGAAGCACTTTTTTGACCCCAATAGGAAGCTGTATACATTTACTTTAACACACACCTATATTACTCTACACCCTGGTGAATGTTGTGTTTTATATAAAGGCGCAATTTCTGTTTTTGTTGTGATTATTTTAGCATCTGTGCATCTGAAAAAAACCTCCTTGTCTGCCTTTCGTTACGGCCTGAAGAAAACTGGTAAGATGAGCTGCCGATATTCCGCCATTGTTGTGAGTTTTTTTTTTTTGTCTTTTTTTTATGTTAAAGGTTGCTAATGCTGCAGTAGTGTTGTCCTAAAGTATTATTTATAACATACCTGCTAGGGAGTGCTGCACCCAGAGTCAGCCAGCAATCTGTGGGGAGCTTCTGCAGGAAATAGGTTCATAGACCCAAAAGCCCATTCAGTATGGCTATTTTACCAATCGTTGTACTTTAAGAAGAAGACTTGAACTACTTTAAGCATAAAACCTGCTGAAAATATTAGTAATTCTCAGACCACTTAAAACTAGCATTGAACATTGTCAATTAAGGCCAACACAGTGCTATAGCAACCTGACATTTTTACCCTTCACTGAGTGGAAGTACAGAAATCTAGTGTATAGTCTGTACTTCCTGCTTTCAGCCTGATTTGATCTGGGAACAGAAGAAGGCCAGAGAAAATGGTCCCACATTGATCTGACAGCCATCAGAGGGAGAGAGAGAGCGCAAAAATCTATTTGGGTGAGAGAGGAAAAGGCAAAATATCTAGTGCAAGAGAGGAAAAGATATGTCTACAATCTCACTTCTACTAGGTATGGAACCATTCCAGTTTGAATTATAATAAGAACATAGTTTCAGTTGCATACACAATATTCCTCATAATTCTGGTTGGTCTGTTTGGTAAGGTTGATTTGGGTTCCTACAAGTTGCTTCTTTCAATTCCAGAAAGGCTAAGCATGTGGAAAAATGCATTCAATAACAAACACATATTGTTTAGGCCACACCAATAAAATTAGTTGGTTCTCGGATTTTTTCAGGAAAAATATAGAGCAAGCGAGCGAAATAAAAATAAAAATAAAAAAAATGTTCTGAAGGTAAATTAGCACATTCACAGTCAATGTTCATTAAAGACATTTACTCATGTGTTAAGGAAAAACTAAATGTGGCCTAATTTATAAACTTTACTTTCACATCTCACAGCACACTTTTTGTCATGCAGGTTTTAGGCAATGCACAAATTCATAATTCTGTCATTCTGTTATGTAAAGGTTTGACGGTTTGTCATTTATTTAAGAGAATCTAAGCACCAAGCAAGCTGGCATTGAGAATTGGAATTGGAATTGAGGTAGGCATATAATGTAGACATATAATGTAGACTACGTCTAGGCTGCTGTAGCCTACGTTCAAACTCATTTTGTCACAGTTCATCACAGGGCATTAGAACGTCAAAATCGCATTGATTCACCAGATAGCAATTAGATAGGGACTAAAACTTCGTGATCAGAGCAACGGAGATGAATCTTCATCAACGTGCAGTCACATTGTGAAAGAGAAGCGTGTGTGTGTGCGCGCGCGCGAGGATGTGAGTGTGTAGGCACATGCTATTCATTTATTTATTGACTGATTTTGATGGCGAAACACTTTGAATGGGTTTTTTTCGCCTCTCAATCAATGAAATATCAAACTCACCTCCACAGAGTTGCACAAGCAGACTGCTCTCGGCACCGTGAGTACAACTGCGCAAAGTTCTCATCCTCTTTAATTTCAAAGTACTTGTCAAATGTTTTTCTCTTCTGATCAAATGTTCTAATAATTGCAAACTCTGGCCTAGCAGCATCCACCGGCATCTTTCCTCATATCATGTCTCTTGTCTCTTGCGCTCTGAAGTGAAAGGCGCGATTTGATTGGTTTTCGACGTCAGGTGAACGCAGCATGCTTTTTTTCACTATTATAGCTATCAGCCACGGTGTTTTTTAGGTTCGTGTGAGTTCTAATTCAATTTTATTTTTATTTCATTTTGCATTTTTTTCAAGCGGCGAATCCGAGAACCAACTAATTTTATTGGTGTGGCCTTAAAAAAAAAAAAACTAGTGTGTGTTGGTTTAGGGATAAAGGAGTCCTGAGTCCGAATTAATAATGAGTACAGTTCAATTGGTGAATAGTGTGTATGCAACAATCACAAGTTACAGAGTTGCTGAAGAAAAGCTTTTCTGACTAGAACAAAGAGATTGCACACATTTATACTTTGATCAGTCTAATGGGCGGTGCACACAACATTTTATCAGTCACTGTCTTGCAGGAATGCTTTCAGCTGCACCTCTGACCTTGGGCCTCTATAGGAGTTCATCTAAACTAGAGTATGCCAATACCCATAATAATATACTGATACTACTTTACCATACTGATGCTGATATACTGATGCACTAATAATTTCAAATTTATCCTACAATATTTATTCTGATATTTATTTTGATGGCATTACAACTAAAATGCCAACAAAATTGAACTGCGTTCGACATTGATGGATGACTCATTCTACCCAGAAATTCTGTAGGCCTTGTCTCACTTTTTTTTTTTTTTTTGGTAGATAGCCCATGTAGAATTTAGAAATTGATAAGCAGAACCATACTGATAACTCTCTGAATGTCACTGAATTCCATTCCTAAGCATACCACTTTCCATGTGAAGTTCCTACCACATAGACCTTGCAGATTATACTGTAATGACCTTCCAGGGAGTAGCGGAGTTGCCCTTTGGAGGTATGGCCCCTGATTAGGGTCAGTGCTGGCACTGAAGCACATGTTCTTCATGCAGGAGATTACTTGCGCTCACCACAGAACATGTCCCACACTGACTGACCATTGATAACATAATATTAAACTTACAAAGGTGTTGAGTGTTTACATGGACATTATTGTGTCAGAACTATGGCACTAATAACAAATGTCTGCCAAAAGTGTGTTGATAATGACTGAATTTCTCCACACACAGTGCACAGACTTCAGCACCAAGTACAACATAGCCTTGCGGTCTTCCAATATGGTGTCTTTATTACAATACACATTTCTGTGTTCTGTGTTTTTGTGTCTCCCACTCCTCTTGCATTTTGATGCACTCACAATCCTCTACTGTATGATGATTTTAAATTCTTGTCAAGTAGTTAAACAGGCTTGCCAGGGGGTATAAACTGTAAAGAAAAATTAAGAGAGGTCATCTGAGAAGAAAGTACCAGTACCAAACATAAGACAGGTTGCAATATGAAAAAACAAAATTTTACCTATTTATTGATTCATTCATGTATGAGACTGATCGGTTCAGTCATTTGTCACACTAAGGAGGTAGGAGGTTTCCCTGGTCTGAGTAAATAATTCATCAACAAATACGAAACTCTACCTCATCCTCGCTCTGTATCCTTGGAAATATGGTAGTTTCCTGAATCCCAGGCAAGGCAAGGCAAGGCAGTTTTATTTATAAAGCGCATTTCATACACAGTGGCAACTCAATGTGCTGTACAGAGACCAAAACAAAATACAATACAAGGCAACAAACGTGTGTGTTAAAAATGAGAATTTAAAAGAAAATTGATAATACAAAGATGAATAAAATAGATGAAAAAAAGGAGAGGAAATATAAAATATATGAAGTAAAATGATCATTAAAGAAAATAAATAATAAAATGAACATTAATGAGAATTTAAAAGAAAATTGATAATAAAAAGATGAAGAAAATAGATGAAAAAATTTAAAAGAGAATTTAAAAGAAAATTGATAATAAAAAGATGAACAAAATAGATTAAAAAAAGAGGAGAGGAAATATAAAATATATGAAGTAAAATGATCATTTAAGAAAATAAATAGTAAAATGAACATTAACAGAAAATAAATAAATAGTAAATGCAAATAATTAAAATATTTGTAAAAAATGAACATTAAAAGAAAGTTAATAATAAAACCACAATAGATAAATAATTACGATCAGGTAAAAATGAACATAAAATGAACATCAAGAGAAAATTAATCATAAAACCAAAACAGATAATTAAAATCAGGTGGCATTAGGAATAAGCATCAGAAAATAATTTGGTCTTAAGTTTTGATTTAAAACTGTCAACGGTAGGTGCATTTTTTATATTTTCTGGAAGTTGGTTCCATAGCTGCACAGCATAATAAGAAGGGCATCTCTTCCCAGGGAAGCCTCCATCCTACTGCAGAAAGGAGGTCAAGAGAGGTTAATGCCTTGCCTATACCAACACTGAAGGATTGACACTGTAAGGCTTTTAAAAACAATAGGGAGATCTGTTTATGTAGAATTATTGCACCCTATTTAAGACAACTCACAATGTTTGTTAAAGCAGCTGCAATCTACACTCTTGTGCTTTTGCTCTTGCATTTGCAACGGAGTTTGCATGGAGATCATCATACGTATGGTGTTCCATATTAATTCACAGCGCACATGGGAGAGCAAAATATCATGCCTCTCAATGCAACCCTGCCAAGTGCCGATAAATTAAAGATGTGTAATCCTTGAAGTAAACAGGCACTAAATGACGACTCGGGAGTAGGAGATGAATCATACATATCATTATAGCCTAGTCTCTTCAAAAACAGATAATCAAAACCACTTCTTACTAAGGCAGATCTGAAAATCTGCATGTGCCCTCTGCATCTTTTCAGAAGTGTCTTTCAGTCTTGTGTGTGTGTTTATGTGGCTGTTTGTGTGTGTGTAGTGATGTGTTTAACGTCACTAATATACATTGAATACCTCATGAAATAGAATGAGAGGGAGTTGCAGTTCTGGTTTGTTTGACATCTGGATAGACCCACCCTCCCCCCCTTTTCCATGCCGCCGGTGTGTGGGAGAAAAAAAATGCTGAAGGGTGGACAGAAATGGTGGAGATGATGGATCAAGGGAGGAGCAAATGATGGATAAATTGACAGAAAGTGTAAAATAGCGAGCAAGTGATGTGAGGAGTGGAGTGGAGGAGGATGTGGGGAGAGCAAGGAGGCTGCAGGAGCGCGCTGGCCTCTTAAACTGAAGTGATTTGTTTGGCTGGGCCAGACGGCCGAGGGCAGCCAGGAGTCAAATAGAGAGCAGAGGAGAGACGCTGCTGCTTGATGCCGCCACTCTGACCGCTACTGAGCGCCGGCGCTGCCTAATTCCCACCGAGGGGCCATTACTGTCAGTGAGGGGGGTGTCCCTGTCCATGAGGAAGAAGCGGCAAAAGTGGCAGTATGCAGGGTGGGGGCCAGGTGGTGGAGAGGTTCATTATCTGAACTCCAGTCCTTGCCTGCATAGGAGGGAGAGAGAGAGAGAGAGAGAGAGAGAAATGATGGGAAGAATAGACACAGAAAAGGGGGAAAGGAAAAAGAAAGAATAAAAAGCAATATATTTATAAAGTAAGAGATAGAAAGCAAGAGAAAGAAGGTGATGTGAGGTCAAATAGACACAAGAGAAAGGATAGAAGAGTGGAAACGAGGGAGGTGTTGGAGAAAAACAGAAGAGAGAAGGAGGAGAGAGAGGATATAAAGATAGACAGAAAGTGAAAGAAGTGGAGGCTGGCTGACTAACAAGATCACCCCATGACAATACGGATCTTCTAGCCTTCTTCCACCAGTCCCCAACACCCCATTATCCAGCCTTGATGACTCTAACCAGGGGAACACAGGTGGACTAGAGCTGGATGGAGTTTAGTGCTATAGGCTACTGGAGATGGAAGACTTGTGCTAGAGACGCTAGTTTAGATAGATCTAAACTAGAGAGAGCGAGAGAGAGTAACTTAGTGTGTGTGTGTATGTGTGTGTGTGTGTGTGTGTGTGTGTATGTGCATGCAGGTGTAAATGATTCCAAAGTTTATAAAAGACTTAATTCGCAAGAGCAGATTTTTATGGATTTTAAATAAGTGATATTTGGCTAATTTTACATTTGATGAAAATCAATTATACCTGACGAGTTGTTAAACATCATACTTTTCATTTACATCTAATCAAAACAATCTCAGCCTGACTGATATTACCAGAAGTGCTCAACAGAGAAATGAAGCTTGATTTCTTAAAATTTGTTAAAAAATGAAATCTGAATTAACTGTTGACATGTTCTTTTCTGCAGCTCAGCAAGAGCATGTGTCATAGCCACCAATATAACACTATTAACACTGCCTGTGTTTATTGGTATCTATTTCTAAGTGAATGCAAATGTATTTGGATGTAATTTTTCTTTGCACATTGCACTTTTTGGCTTTGAAGATCCTCACAGCCTCTCGTTTGTCCCTACCTACGGGGAAGCTTTGGTGTGTGTGTGTGTGTGAGAGAGAGAGAGAGAGAGAGAGAGAGAGAGAGAGAGAGAGAGAGAG
>JAGFZM010005207.1:0-19623 GCA_017657215.1 Limnothrissa miodon | reverse complement strand
TTACAGATCATGTGGAACCTTACCAAAGATATCAGTCATAATACCACAAATAGCAATACTCACATACAACCAATATATAATATCATAAATTTGTACTACAATGCGATTAATTGTCCAACCCTATTGTATATCGATTTCTTCCTTTCAAGACCAACATTTAATAGAGTTGGCAAGTGAACCACGTCATTCTGTATGCTGCGGGTTAGCATTTTCCTACTTCCGGTCCCTAAGGGAAAACCCCTATGGGAAAATGGATAAACCACATATACGGCAGTGTCTGTAGGCATTCGTTTTTTCATCAATAAAATGAGTAGCAACATTGTCTGGGTGTGTTTTTTTTTTTTTTTGGATGCATTGTAACAACGATAAATGAATGTTGCTATCCCTCTGCTAACAGCGAAAAATTAAGGACTACATAGAGTTGTCTCTTACCTTTGACGTCATTTTCAAAAAACGACGGTAAAATTATTTAAATTCAGTATGTTCTGTATGCACAATGATTCAATGTAATTTACAACGATTACAACGGTCAACAATTGGTAAATCTTTCACAAAGCTTGTTTTAAAAGACTGCACAATATCGAATTTTTGGAAAAGAGATGACATGAGGTCTAGCGCGGTATAGCTCTGGTTACCATGGTGTCTATGCCTTCATGTACATGCAACATCTTATTTATTTTGTCATTAGACTCCAAATTAGCAAACCTGTTGTCCATATCATGTTTTTTTAAACATCCTCCATCGAATGCGGAGGTCGTCTACTCACATGCTTTCGCTCACACCTTATTTGAGACGGGGCTCCAAAATTAACATTGGATTTCCCATAGGGGAAAAACCTTAGGGGACCGGATGCTGTTAAATGCTAATATGAAAAACGACAGGCTTCCGGGTTACTTGCCAACTCTATAAACGCACACACCTGAAGAGGCTCTAAAACAATACATGTATTCCCACACAGATATTTATTCAAAGATGCGTGGACATGTGTATACCCACACACATACAGGCATTCAAAGTTTCCCTTTGCCAACACAATTATGCACAATTATGTGAAAACTTCTTTAGAATTTGGAGTGCGCACTTGTGTAGGTGCAGTAGGTCAATAGAACAGTCTGTGCTTTTGATCACAAACTAGTTTTTCAGTGTGGTAGTACAGCTTGATTACAAATCCTCTCATGTTGTGTATGCATTTTTCAGTTTGTTTTTTACTAATGTGTGAAGAGCATAAATGTATACAATTTTATATACACTCACACACGCGCGCGCACACACACACACACACACACACACACTCACTTTCTGAACATATTGTTGTGAACAAAATAAAACATTTTCCACCACCAGATATAAACACTGTTACACATATAAAAACACACGTACACAGACAGTTCTGGGCAATACCAAACCTGCCTGCATCCTATTGTATTAGACCCAAAGTGATTATGTGCAATGTTAATTTAGTCAGGGTTAATTGCTGGGTTTAACAAAAGCAATCAAATACTGATAGTGAATGGTGTAAGTTGCCACATTATGTTCATACAGAAGCTAGCCAATTACATTTTGTAAAATTATTTGAAAAACAGTAATTACGCCAAGGTTTACCTTAATAAGGCTGACTGTGGGTGTCTACAGTACACATACATAATGTCACCTGCTACATCCTGGTGGTCCATTCTGCCCTGGTCTAGCAGGACCAGTGATCTACAATTTGCTGTATGGCTGGAGATCGCTGTTTCTACTTGAAGGTGGCTTGGGACAATTCAGAGGTTAATTAGTGAACCATTTCTGTGTGGTGTCTTCCATGCCTAATCCATTGAACCTGACTGGCCTTATAAATAAAAGTAGGTGTACACAATGTGTGGGGACACAACAAAACAAATCAAAACAAAAGATGATGTGAAGAAAGGCACATGTTGCCTTTTATTGTTCTGTCTTCTGAGCCCCTCCCTGCCGCACATACATTCCTCCTATGTGGTCACAGTGTAGTACTGAATTAGCCTGGGCCCGCCCATACTTCCTGTGACGCTACATTGAATTTCACAAACTAGTCAGTCTGGCCAGGCTGCCAGTTTCGAGCTCTTCCGTTTCCCAAAAAAATGTGAACCAATGAGAAACGAGCTTATGCATCGGAATGCGTTTTCTGATTGGTTGTAGATTTGCCCAGTAGAATACAGAGACATCTGATGGACGTAGGTTAAGCCCGCCTCCCAGAAGGAGTGTAGTAACTGAGCCTGACCAGACTAAGCTCCTAAGAGCTTATCAGTCGTGTTAGCCAGGCTAGTACGCAGGTAAAAGGCACTTCATATATCCAAACTTACTCTCTCACTCTCTCTTACTCTATAAAGCACTGGGTATGTTAATTACATGTATTACCTCATCTGAGTGCATTCATGTGCTCTGTCACCATGCAGACCTCTTTTGGATGCTGAACTGCTGAAGTTTGAGATCTTCTGGCCATTTTGTCCTCTGTGCACTGTTCATTCTCTATCAAATTTTTTCCCTAAATCTTAACTTGTGTCAAGTACCTTACTCTCTCTTTTTCCCCTGTCTTCCACCCTGTTTCACTGAGTTTTTCCCCTTCGTTTCCCTTTCTCACACAAGCTTCTCTTGTTCGTCTAGCCCTCACTTTCAGCCTTTCACTTTCTTTTTCTGTCCTCCCTGCCTCTCGTGTTCCTTGTCTGACCTCAGACAGGTATTGGTCCCTAGTGACTCTCCTGGGGGAGAGTTTACTTTGGCCCTAACCCCGGCAGAAGGACGAGCCTCAGGCATGGGGAACTCAATCCACCGGCACCATGGTCAACACACACATTTAGACAAACACACACACAGTCCTTTGCTCTCAGTTTGTCCAAAAAGCCTTGTTTCCTTAGTCACTTGTATGCTGCTCCTCTACATGTATCCACAAGCCTCCCAATTGCTGGTTCAAACTATGGTCCTCTCACGCCTTGACTACTGCAATGCCCTTCTGGCAGGACTTCCTGCCTGTGCCGTCAAGCCACTTCAGATGATCCAAAATGCTGCGGCGCGTCTCATCTTCAATCAGCCGAAGAGGACGCATGTCACCCCTCTGCTAATCGAGCTCCACTGGTTGCCTCTGGCGGCTCGCATCAGATTCAAATCACTGATGCTGACTTACAAAGTGCTTAGAGGATCTGCCCCTTTTTATCTAAGCGCTCTCATAAAAGCTCAGGCTACCCCCCGACAACTCCGGTCCTCCAATGACTGTCGACTGGCAGTCCCAGCACCTCGCCCAAGGCAATCCAGACTCTTCTCATGTGTCGTCCCACGCTGGTGGAATGACCTACCAAAAACAATCAGAACAGGGCCATCTCTGGAGGCCTTCAAAAAGCTCTTAAAGACCCAGCTATTCAGAGAACATCTTCTATCCTAGCACTAAAATGAACTGAAGCACTATCCCCTAGCACTATGCTCCTTAAGGTTTCTGCTATGTAGCTTGATTGTTATCCTCGTTTTGTAAGTCGCTTTGGATAAAAGCGTCTGCTAAATGCATAAATGTAAATGTAAATGTAAATGTATCCAAGACACAATAATCAAGCAGTTTATCACATACATTAGAATGCTTATATAAAACGTTGCGAAATGCGGGTGAAGAAGGTGGGCTCTTTTTCAAACTTGGCCATCGGAAAATAGACCTTTGCATGGCAGGCCTGCACTTAAACCATGGCTTGATTGATGCATTCAAACACATCGTCACCATTCCACCAATGCCCACCATTCCCTTCAAAGCATTGGCTTACAGTAGTTGCCCCATCTCTGCAATATTCAACAATAGAAGTCTCTACAGTTCCATAGGTTAAGGGGCTTGATGAGGAGCTAAAACCAAAGCTAGTTGTCAAACTGATCAGTTGGAGACCATTTCTTGAAGCACCCTTTATAAAAAGAAAACTAATCTAAACAAGAGAGAGTTGAAAACGTTTTTTTGGGAGACACTACACTCTTCCCTTAGAGGTTTATTGCTCTCTCATTCAGACACAGACAGATACTGACATTCTCCAACACATACACACCACACACAGTAAATGCACTTGGTCTCAAACCTTGAGTTTTCATCGACTACATTGTATTTCTTTTCTGGCCTCTAAGTTTGCTATTTAATTCTTCTTTAATTTTCTTCTCAATTACATTTGCAGTATCACATCATCATCTTCCCTCCCCATCTGATCTCTCTCTCTTTCTATCTCTCGCTTTCTTTCTTCTCATTTCACTCCTTAGATGCCAAATTGATGTTGTTCATCAAAAGGTTCTTGCTGTGGTCCCTCTCCCCCCATCAGTCAGTGAGTGGTGCCAGTGAAGTGATTGCTTTCCTGGAAGTTATGGTAGTAATTATCAAAAGGCTATTTGTGATCGCCTTTCTCCTTTGACTCCCCGGCGGATCGCTTCGTAATGATTACTCTTTGAACACCCCAAGCTAACATAAAATAAGTTTTAAATATGAGTGGAAGTGTGTGTGTGTGTGTGTGTGTGTATGTGTGTGTGTGTGTGTATGATTCTACATTATCTATGAGACTCGAGCATGTGTTATAGTAAGTCAGACAGTAACGCCATGTGCTGCCATGGACTCTCCCTGTCAGGGTGAGAAAATGCGAACCACCGGTGCTGCTGTTGCTGCTCTTATGGCCTTTGGTCCCTTGGGCACATCCTAACCTTAATTCCAGCCCCCAGCCACTATCACACCCCAACCACCCAAGCCTCTCCCTCTTCTCCACCCTCTGCCTCCATGACCCAGCCCGAGCTGCCTGCCAATGCCCCTGAAGTAACCCTGGGTAAATTTGACAGGCTTACACAGAGCCGGCTGAACTGAAACACACGGCACAACTGCATGCATAATAAAGGGGATGTTTTCAGAGAGTCTCTCATCTCTACACATGCATTTTAAATTGGAGCCAGGCTGTGCCTTTGCCCCTAATGGGCATAATTGTCATTCTGAAGTTTGTTCCTAAGGTCCCATTTAAAAACCTGTATTGGTAATTACAAATCTTCCAGAAAACTGTGTAAGTAGGTTTTAAGAACAAAATTATTCGTAAATTATTTGTGGTTGATGAACCACATCATTTTTCCTTCCTCTTCCTGCTTGACTTTGCTTATTTCCTGTTTTGTCTGTCTACAGTAAAGTAACATTCAGATTTTTGCGCAGGTAATCCTTTTTCTAACTTTTTAGAAATAATGGATGATACTATCAGTGCCATTGAAGAGGCACAAATCATATTACCGACATTTTCCTCTCCACTAAAGATACATTAATATTTCCACTTCCTTGCCTTTGTTCTCTTCAGCCTTAATGGTTTAATTTGGCAAGATAAATGGGATGCTTGGGTTGTAAGAGCTTCCTGTGTGGCTTTTGTGGCGTCATCCATCCATCCATCCATCCATCAGCCTCAATCAAGAACGGAGATCTTATGAGTTGGCAGGGCTCCAGACTAACTTTTTGTGTTGGTTGCACTGGTGCGCCTAATTTTTTTTTTAGGTGCACCAGCACAAAATTTAGGTGCACCCAATTTTTTATTATGTTGCCTTTAACAACAAAAGGTCACTTTTTTATCCCTCCTTTCATATAACGAAACGTTGTCGACCCTTCAACGAATGCACTTTTCCCACCCATAGTCTGCCCGCACTCCCAAAAGTATATACAGTGCACTGACTTATGTTCTTTACTGCAGTGTTTTTCAACCTTTTTTGAGCCACGGCACACTTTTTCATTGAAATCACGAGGCACACCACCAGCAGATGAAAAATGAAAAAAAAAAGAAAGAAACTCTGTAATCTATATACAAAGTATAAAGTAAAGTGACTCAAGTGTCATGAATAGGAATCAAAGAAACACAAAGTAGTATTTTATACCTGAGACAGCACAGACACTTGACAATAGCTTTGCCTCATAGCCTGCTGACTCTCCTTTCTGAGAAGATAATCACTGAAGTTTTCCATTTGACAAACACTCTCCTTTGTAGTAAAAAAAAAAAAATATATATATATACACTTGGGCCTAACCTAAAATAGCCTATAGCCTTAATATTATATCAATGAAAGAGGCTATTTTACAGTAGCCTAGTGCACTTTTAAAAATTTCGGTCGCATATGCGACCAAATTTGTCGCACTCTGGAGCCCTGGTTGGAGATATGAGGTGTGTGTGTGTGTGTTTACCAGGTTTCTGATGCCATACCTTTCCAGAATTCCAGCATCAAATTTATATAACTTTTAGCCTGCAGAGTATTTTAATGGGCCTGGGACTATAGTGCACTCATAAAGGCTAACATTACCCCTCGTCAACTCTGGTCAACAAAGAAATGCCGTCTGGCCGTCCCAGCACCATGTACAAGACAATCCAGACTCTTTTCGTGCTGGTGAATGACCTACTGTGTGCAATTATCTCATTCAGCATCTCACCCTCCCTCTGCGCTCCCAACCTTTTGAAAACCCCCTAAGATTTCTTCCGTGTAGTATTGTTAATCCTCTTGTGTAAGTCGCCTTGGATAATCAGGTCTAAATGCATGAATGCAAATGTATATCCTGATCAGTAATACATGAGGAATGGGGGGAGAGAGTTATCCCTCTGCACTCTTAGAACTAATCTGTTATTTGACTTGCCACTAGAGGCACTCTGCACTATGGAAAGAGGAGAGGATTCTTCCCAGCCACAGAGCTAGTCAGTGAGTGTTTGCAACATCATTTTATAATTATTTTAATATTCAAATAAAGTGTCCCCGTAACGTACCTACTGTACATATACATGGCATGTATGTCTTGTCATCAATGTGTTCGACCAGGTGTGCTGGTGCTCTACATAGCACATGTAACTGTTGTGTTTAGTTGGCCAAGTCACTTCAGACCATTGATTCACCATCTCCAGCATTAGAGTTCAGTTCAGTCTGCTGCCTCCCTCAACTAATTTTGCACGTTCGCAAGGTAGCCTAGTGTAACGGGTGTTGCTCTGACTGCACTTAGCTGCGTCTAGGCTGGCCTAGGCTGGACAGGCTGGCAGTGCAATTGCCCAATGCCAAGTTGCTAACTGGTTAGCAACGATGCTTTTGGGAAACGCACCCCTGCATACTCAGGATCAACAGACTAGTTTATTCCTCATTTACGGCATCTGTTATTTAACAAACAGAAGAGCAGAGCACACACACTCAAAGGTCATCCTCAAAATGCCTCTCAGTCAAAGTTAACGGCAACTACAATAATCAGTGTGATAATATGAACAGTACACCTTATTGACATACCTGTTATTTAACAAATAGGATAGCAGAGCACACACACGGTCATCCTCAAAATGCCTGACATAATAAAACACAACAATCATACAATGCACGAGAGGATGAACTTTCACCACTAAAAGTTATGTGACTAGCTCACTCTCTCCTGAGGTGTCTCAATATTAACTAAAACTGAACATTCATAACGACATGAAATAAACCATCTTGTTTTCTGACAGTTTTAATACGTACCTCTCTCAGTCAAAGTTAACGGCAACTGACGGGAGGGCAGAACCAAAACAAAAAAGCGTGTCTGACACCTTTCAAAATAAAAGTCCAAAATGCTAATAAATGCTAATTAGCATCCAATTATAATACACTCTGATGAAGGGTTTTGGAGAGATTTCAATTCTGAAATAAAATCCAATATTAACCTGGTTACAGTAGGCCCACCTTATCACCCAGACAAATGAAACACTGCTTTCTGACCAATGTTTTTTTTTGTGTTTTCACTGTTTCCTATCAAAGGTCTTTTGAAATGGTGATTGTTGCGTTACACTACAACAATAGGATGTAGATATGCAAAAGTACATTATGTAAGTAAAAGTAGCTATGTAAAACGTGCAATAATAAGTTAATATTGCACATTCAAGGTGGTAATAAGGTCCAGAAGTGGATGTGAAGAAGTATAAATCACAGACATGAGTTCCACTGCTGAATGACACTCCTAAAGTATCCAGCTGGTGTGGCACATCTCTACTTCAATGACAAATAAAGCTAACAGCATTGAATCCAGGGCAGCCAGCCAGACTGCATTAGGTGGTCTACACGTAGGTTTTTTTCCCTGTCTTTTAGAGAGAAGTGTCTGCATTCACTCACCGCAAGTTCTTGGTGTAAAAACTGTTCATGTCACTGTGCTGACCCAACCAGTGCTATATCTTATCAGTTTGTGTTAGATGAGCCCACTACCAGCCTTCTCTCTCTTTCTATGTCTATGTGGTATGTGCCACGTGATGTATTCTATGGAAATGGAACTTAGGCGTGAGGCTGGTAAAGCAGTCTGGCATTAATCTGAGAGAAGGAGAGATGGGAGTGGGAGAAACAGAGAAAAAGAGAGAGAGAGGAAGAAAGAGGGAGAAGCATGTAGCTGAGATGGTGAATGTATTTATATGCTTTGGTAGTGGTCCTCTGATTAAACATGCTTTCAATAGTCCCTGGCATGTGATCACACAGACACACACACACACACACAAAATATTATTCATATTCCTGAAATATACCCAGTCTGAAGAAACCCTCTCTCAAACACATGCTCACACACACACAGATTCAAATATTCCCCCTCACTCCCCACTCCTTAACTCTCAGAAACGCACGCACCCACCCACCACAGATGCCCAGGTACATGTGGAATTAACACGACACCTGCCAGTGGGTTTGGTCTCAGTTTGGCTTAATTGTCTGTGCTGGAAGTGGTTGGAACATGCGCTCATTGCCGATCTGTGTTGTAGATTGGCTACGGTGAACTGCAACATGAGCATTCAAATAGCATTCACTGTGTTCAATTCAACATGGCCAAAAACTGCTGATATCTCCGCTGTTATCTCCGCTCCCATGTCTTTGTCTGCTGCCAAGTTGTGCGTGGGGGGCAGGCCCGCATTAAGGTACCATGGGCCCCAGGGCTAATAACTTTTTCAGGGCCCACCCCCAAAGTAATGCATCAATCACAGTTTAGTTTTGACTGAAAACCACATACTTAATGTCAAATACATTTGTGCTCTCACACATGGTTGCAAACACACACGCACACTAATAACCATTGTTTAGGGTGAGCATGCCTGTTCAATTAGACTATGAAAACCTCTCAACAGTTGCAAAACCACCATAAATATCTGCAAAAACAAAAAAACTCAATATAACAGTGTAAACACTAAACAGCTTCTACATGTGAACACTTAGAAATGTACATACAAAAAGAAAGCATTATACAAAATAGGCTAATTGATGTGAAATCTTCTAAAAAGGCTTCTCCCTGGCTTCCTGGTGATGAGAGCAGTAAAGTCCAGGCTTTTAACAATGTCGCTCTCCAAGGACATCAGTGTCAGGTGGTTCAGTCTCATCTGCCCCATTGTAGAGCGCAGTCTTGGAGCATGCTCTTGACAAGTCCAAGTTTCGAAAAAGAACGCTCTCCGGATGTGTTGGTCACAGGGGGAGAGTCAGGTAAATCCTCAAGGCTATATCCATGTTTGGAGAAACTGATGACAAGCCCATCTTCTTTATCAGCTGAAGACATCCCCTTGCACCATTGATTTCTTTTTTTCTGACGAACTCTCTGAACTGCACTATTTCATCAATAAAGTCCTCATGTAAATCTGAATTATATTTTTTCTGAAGCGCTGCAGCAGATGAACGAAATTCTTCCAATGAGAGGATGTGCATTTTATTCATAAATCCAAAGATGCTATTCAGAGCGTTAGCATTCATACCTCCATTTCAGTTAGGCCACAAGTAATCAATGATCACATTGAAAACGGTCGCCCGGTCATTGTCATTCCCACAACTGCAGCAGATGACTCGTCTGGATTTTTTTACACCGTCTCTGTCTTTCTGTGTCGGCCTTGTATGTGTCTGCAACATTCGATGACCACACCCTTTGCTGCAGACGCAAACCTGTCAAATTGGTCCCGTAGGCTTACTATAAAAGCCCTCAATGAAAGTACCAAATCCACTGCACTAGAGAGGTCAAGATTCATTTCTTGGAGTTTTTTTTTGTACCTGCTGGAGTACAGTGTTCCATAGATTGCACAGGAAAGCTATTTCTAGCCTCTCCATCTGCCTGCATAGTGCCAGCTCTTCACTGCGTGCAGTTACGTTTTGATTTACATCCTTTCCTATCTTTAAAAGTGAATTGTGGCTGCTGTCATAATTTTGGCATAGTGCGTTTGTTGCCTGTTTGTGTGCACACCACCTTGTGTCAGACTGTGACTTCAGAGTCTGAATTTTATTGTTTGCATTTGGTTCGAGGCCTGATGTTACAATTTGCCACCGAGCTGTGGACTTGGAGCAAAAGTTGAACACATTTTGGACAAATGTGAAAAACTCATCAGTTAACTGTATTAACTCCAGCTAAATTTAGCGTATGTGCAGCACAAGGCACCCATTCAGCCAGCGGATTTATGTTCTTTACTTCCTGCTTTCAGCCTGATTTGATCTGGGAACAGAAGAAGGCCAGAGAAAATGGTCCCACATTGATCTGACAGCCATCAGAGGGAGAGAGAGCGCAAAAATCTATTTGGGTGACAGAGGAAAAGGCAAAATATCTAGTGCAAGAGAGGAAGAGATATGTCTACAATCTCACTTCTACTACAGTAGGTATGGAACCATTCCAATTTGAATTATAATAAGAACATAGTTTCAGTTGCATACACAATATTCCTCATATTTCTGGTTGGTCTGTTTGGTAAGGTTGATTTGGGTTCCTACAAGCTGCTTCTTTCAATTCCAGAAAGGCACCCATTCAGCCAGCGGATTTATGTTCTTTATGCGTGACTGCACACCTTTATATGATGCTGACATGTTGCTGGCGTTGTAATAGCACTGACCACGGCAGTTGTCAATATTTATTCCCAATTCGCTTAGAACAGAGAGAATAGCTTTCGCAATAGATTCACCCGTGTGACTGTTGATTGGCAAGAATTTCAAGAAGCGTTCCAGCGTAGAGCCCTCTGGAGACACGTAGCACATGATAAATGTGAGCTGATCTGTGTGGGATACGTCTGGGGTAGAATCGACACTTATGGAAAAATATTTGGCTATTTGAATGCCATTTACAATTTCGGACAAAACACGTTCCCCCATTAAGTGAACAATTTCTTTACAGACTGTTGCCGAAAGATATGACGGTGTACCCCTTCCTGCATTTCCAAAACGTGCTATATGCTCTCGCAAAAATGGGTCGAACTGACTGATCAATTGTAAGCACCCCATATAATTGCCATTATCTGGTGATCCAAATGTGTATGTGTCCCCTCTAAAGGCAAGACCGCGCTCAGATAGAAATTTCACAGTAGCTACCACCCTTTATAACACCTCGGTCCAGTACTGGCACTCAGACTCATACTGTTCACGTAGTCCAAAGTCAATTTGTCCCTTTTCAGTGGTTCTGTTTATCCACGTGAGCATGGGCGATGGGCCCTCGAGTTTTCATGCTCAAGAACGCACTCTCTTGTGTGTTTCCAGTCATTAAACCCACAGCTGGCAAATTTTGAAGTCACTTTTCTCAAATAAACGACAAACAAAGCAAAATGCACATCCTTTGGACGGCGAGTACAGTAGCTAATCACAGGGCACAGTTTCACCTTTGACAAGTTTTCGGGTGAACAAACCTTTTGAAAAACGTATTTTTTGACGCTTATACTATTGTTCAGATGCAGAAAAATCAGCATCTCTATTCTGGCACTGGATTGGTCCTTTCCTAACCCAGTAGTCAACTGCATCCTCATTAATTTCCCTCCAGCATCCAGGATCCGTGCTTGTGTATTCAGGTGGCGGAGCCAGGGTGGAAACTGGCGAGGCTGCAGCAGGTGGTTCTGGAGGAGAGGCTTGCCGCCGTCCGGCTTCATTGTCAGCAGGTACTGACGATGTCCCCGAGCTAGATGCCTCTAAACCTGTCGCTGTCTCGGTCAGGCCTACAGGGTGCGATTCTGAGGCGGCAGCTTCTGTATTTGTATAATCTGTTATGGGATCTGGGGTGAGTGTCTTTGTTGCATGAACCTTGTTTTATTTCTTGACTAATTGACTAATTGAGACCACCTCAAACAGTTGACATATCATACCTGGCACTTCTGGTTTGGCATTGTGTATTGGCAGCTTTAATCATCAGGTCGCTAACCCCACGCAAAATATCAGTAACAAACACAAGCACATTGACACACTCGCTAACACACACACACTCACGGATACACATACTCACTTCACACACAAACAGAGACACACAGATACAGCCTTGTCTTTATCTGATGCACTTTTCCTCAGGCAGTCCAAGCTTGTGGGTGTCTCAACTGCTTGGAAGACCAATTATATTTGAACCCTCACAGTCTAAACCTTTTTGTCTTTATTTCTGTTCATGTAAATTATGGATTGGCATACACATGTGCTCTCTCACTCTCACACACATAAACATACACAATAAAGTAGTAGAACTAGGCATCATAATCTGTCATCAACTAAATTGGTTGTTCAGTCTTGCACACACATGCAAAAATCATTCTCCATATTGTCACACATGCATTTGCATTTGCTCCAGCTTAAACAGAACAAGTACACTAAAAGTAGGCGTCTAGAATTATACTGTTATCCCATGCTAACCTGCCCGTTGCCTTTGTCTCTCTGTGCCTCAGGATGTCTAAGACATGACAGAAGTGGGTTGCGTTGATCCTGTATGTTTGGCCATGACCTTTCAGGCTCTGCTGCTCGCCCAGTCTTTCCCCTCCTACCTCAGCCACCCACCAGTGGTCTGTCTGTGTGAGTAAAGGCCAGGTAGGGCCGCCTGCGGAGCCGTGACCCCAGTGTGACCCGTCAGGTGAGGCGACTGAAGGAGACGTGGATGAGGGAAATTGCTAGCCTTGTCTTCTGCCCACCAGCCTGTTGAGTTATATTGGATCGCCTTCAAGATACACGTGCACACACACACACACAAGAAACACACACAAACACAGGAATAGACATAGAAAAACCCTTAGAACAAACACATGAATACCCACATCACTGCTCATCTCTGAAATACTGCACCTGTCAGAGAGTAACCCCCCCCCCACCAAACACACACACA
Organism: Limnothrissa miodon; assembly: GCA_017657215.1. Taxonomy (NCBI): domain Eukaryota; kingdom Metazoa; phylum Chordata; class Actinopteri; order Clupeiformes; family Clupeidae; genus Limnothrissa; species Limnothrissa miodon. Next base: position 6,581 of record JAGFZM010005207.1, on the reverse strand, counting down.
TACAAACACAGAGACAAACACACAGTTACATACATCAAGGTATAAAACACAATACCTGCCATAATGTTTTGTTTTGTCTGTAAACACACACACACACACTTACATATAACACTGCAGAGACTGTTAGAGCCCATTTTTATTTAGCCTATTTTTTCTCTGTTCCTTCACTGCTGGCACTTTGCTATGTCCTCTAGAATGGCCAGATCGGCCATTTACACAGACAGAACATGAGGCCTGGCAGATAAAAGGTTCATGGAGCGAAGCACTTTTTTGACCCCAATAGGAAGCTGTATACATTTACTTTAACACACACCTATATTACTCTACACCCTGGTGAATGTTGTGTTTTATATAAAGGCGCAATTTCTGTTTTTGTTGTGATTATTTTAGCATCTGTGCATCTGAAAAAAACCTCCTTGTCTGCCTTTCGTTACGGCCTGAAGAAAACTGGTAAGATGAGCTGCCGATATTCCGCCATTGTTGTGAGTTTTTTTTTTTTGTCTTTTTTTTATGTTAAAGGTTGCTAATGCTGCAGTAGTGTTGTCCTAAAGTATTATTTATAACATACCTGCTAGGGAGTGCTGCACCCAGAGTCAGCCAGCAATCTGTGGGGAGCTTCTGCAGGAAATAGGTTCATAGACCCAAAAGCCCATTCAGTATGGCTATTTTACCAATCGTTGTACTTTAAGAAGAAGACTTGAACTACTTTAAGCATAAAACCTGCTGAAAATATTAGTAATTCTCAGACCACTTAAAACTAGCATTGAACATTGTCAATTAAGGCCAACACAGTGCTATAGCAACCTGACATTTTTACCCTTCACTGAGTGGAAGTACAGAAATCTAGTGTATAGTCTGTACTTCCTGCTTTCAGCCTGATTTGATCTGGGAACAGAAGAAGGCCAGAGAAAATGGTCCCACATTGATCTGACAGCCATCAGAGGGAGAGAGAGAGCGCAAAAATCTATTTGGGTGAGAGAGGAAAAGGCAAAATATCTAGTGCAAGAGAGGAAAAGATATGTCTACAATCTCACTTCTACTAGGTATGGAACCATTCCAGTTTGAATTATAATAAGAACATAGTTTCAGTTGCATACACAATATTCCTCATAATTCTGGTTGGTCTGTTTGGTAAGGTTGATTTGGGTTCCTACAAGTTGCTTCTTTCAATTCCAGAAAGGCTAAGCATGTGGAAAAATGCATTCAATAACAAACACATATTGTTTAGGCCACACCAATAAAATTAGTTGGTTCTCGGATTTTTTCAGGAAAAATATAGAGCAAGCGAGCGAAATAAAAATAAAAATAAAAAAAATGTTCTGAAGGTAAATTAGCACATTCACAGTCAATGTTCATTAAAGACATTTACTCATGTGTTAAGGAAAAACTAAATGTGGCCTAATTTATAAACTTTACTTTCACATCTCACAGCACACTTTTTGTCATGCAGGTTTTAGGCAATGCACAAATTCATAATTCTGTCATTCTGTTATGTAAAGGTTTGACGGTTTGTCATTTATTTAAGAGAATCTAAGCACCAAGCAAGCTGGCATTGAGAATTGGAATTGGAATTGAGGTAGGCATATAATGTAGACATATAATGTAGACTACGTCTAGGCTGCTGTAGCCTACGTTCAAACTCATTTTGTCACAGTTCATCACAGGGCATTAGAACGTCAAAATCGCATTGATTCACCAGATAGCAATTAGATAGGGACTAAAACTTCGTGATCAGAGCAACGGAGATGAATCTTCATCAACGTGCAGTCACATTGTGAAAGAGAAGCGAGTGTGTGTGCGCGCGCGCGAGGATGTGAGTGTGTAGGCACATGCTATTCATTTATTTATTGACTGATTTTGATGGCGAAACACTTTGAATGGGTTTTTTTCGCCTCTCAATCAATGAAATATCAAACTCACCTCCACAGAGTTGCACAAGCAGACTGCTCTCGGCACCGTGAGTACAACTGCGCAAAGTTCTCATCCTCTTTAATTTCAAAGTACTTGTCAAATGTTTTTCTCTTCTGATCAAATGTTCTAATAATTGCAAACTCTGGCCTAGCAGCATCCACCGGCATCTTTCCTCATATCATGTCTCTTGTCTCTTGCGCTCTGAAGTGAAAGGCGCGATTTGATTGGTTTTCGACGTCAGGTGAACGCAGCATGCTTTTTTTCACTATTATAGCTATCAGCCACGGTGTTTTTTAGGTTCGTGTGAGTTCTAATTCAATTTTATTTTTATTTCATTTTGCATTTTTTTCAAGCGGCGAATCCGAGAACCAACTAATTTTATTGGTGTGGCCTTAAAAAAAAAAAAACTAGTGTGTGTTGGTTTAGGGATAAAGGAGTCCTGAGTCCGAATTAATAATGAGTACAGTTCAATTGGTGAATAGTGTGTATGCAACAATCACAAGTTACAGAGTTGCTGAAGAAAAGCTTTTCTGACTAGAACAAAGAGATTGCACACATTTATACTTTGATCAGTCTAATGGGCGGTGCACACAACATTTTATCAGTCACTGTCTTGCAGGAATGCTTTCAGCTGCACCTCTGACCTTGGGCCTCTATAGGAGTTCATCTAAACTAGAGTATGCCAATACCCATAATAATATACTGATACTACTTTACCATACTGATGCTGATATACTGATGCACTAATAATTTCAAATTTATCCTACAATATTTATTCTGATATTTATTTTGATGGCATTACAACTAAAATGCCAACAAAATTGAACTGCGTTCGACATTGATGGATGACTCATTCTACCCAGAAATTCTGTAGGCCTTGTCTCACTTTTTTTTTTTTTTTTGGTAGATAGCCCATGTAGAATTTAGAAATTGATAAGCAGAACCATACTGATAACTCTCTGAATGTCACTGAATTCCATTCCTAAGCATACCACTTTCCATGTGAAGTTCCTACCACATAGACCTTGCAGATTATACTGTAATGACCTTCCAGGGAGTAGCGGAGTTGCCCTTTGGAGGTATGGCCCCTGATTAGGGTCAGTGCTGGCACTGAAGCACATGTTCTTCATGCAGGAGATTACTTGCGCTCACCACAGAACATGTCCCACACTGACTGACCATTGATAACATAATATTAAACTTACAAAGGTGTTGAGTGTTTACATGGACATTATTGTGTCAGAACTATGGCACTAATAACAAATGTCTGCCAAAAGTGTGTTGATAATGACTGAATTTCTCCACACACAGTGCACAGACTTCAGCACCAAGTACAACATAGCCTTGCGGTCTTCCAATATGGTGTCTTTATTACAATACACATTTCTGTGTTCTGTGTTTTTGTGTCTCCCACTCCTCTTGCATTTTGATGCACTCACAATCCTCTACTGTATGATGATTTTAAATTCTTGTCAAGTAGTTAAACAGGCTTGCCAGGGGGTATAAACTGTAAAGAAAAATTAAGAGAGGTCATCTGAGAAGAAAGTACCAGTACCAAACATAAGACAGGTTGCAATATGAAAAAACAAAATTTTACCTATTTATTGATTCATTCATGTATGAGACTGATCGGTTCAGTCATTTGTCACACTAAGGCGGTAGGAGGTTTCCCTGGTCTGAGTAAATAACTCATCAACAAATACGAAACTCTACCTCATCCTCGCTCTGTATCCTTGGAAATATGGTAGTTTCCTGAATCCCAGGCAAGGCAAGGCAAGGCAGTTTTATTTATAAAGCGCATTTCATACACAGTGGCAACTCAATGTGCTGTACAGAGACCAAAACAAAATACAATACAAGGCAACAAACGTGTGTGTTAAAAATGAGAATTTAAAAGAAAATTGATAATACAAAGATGAATAAAATAGATGAAAAAAAGGAGAGGAAATATAAAATATATGAAGTAAAATGATCATTAAAGAAAATAAATAATAAAATGAACATTAATGAGAATTTAAAAGAAAATTGATAATAAAAAGATGAAGAAAATAGATGAAAAAATTTAAAAGAGAATTTAAAAGAAAATTGATAATAAAAAGATGAACAAAATAGATTAAAAAAAGAGGAGAGGAAATATAAAATATATGAAGTAAAATGATCATTTAAGAAAATAAATAGTAAAATGAACATTAACAGAAAATAAATAAATAGTAAATGCAAATAATTAAAATATTTGTAAAAAATGAACATTAAAAGAAAGTTAATAATAAAACCACAATAGATAAATAATTACGATCAGGTAAAAATGAACATAAAATGAACATCAAGAGAAAATTAATCATAAAACCAAAACAGATAATTAAAATCAGGTGGCATTAGGAATAAGCATCAGAAAATAATTTGGTCTTAAGTTTTGATTTAAAACTGTCAACGGTAGGTGCATTTTTTATATTTTCTGGAAGTTGGTTCCATAGCTGCACAGCATAATAAGAAGGGCATCTCTTCCCAGGGAAGCCTCCATCCTACTGCAGAAAGGAGGTCAAGAGAGGTTAATGCCTTGCCTATACCAACACTGAAGGATTGACACTGTAAGGCTTTTAAAAACAATAGGGAGATCTGTTTATGTAGAATTATTGCACCCTATTTAAGACAACTCACAATGTTTGTTAAAGCAGCTGCAATCTACACTCTTGTGCTTTTGCTCTTGCATTTGCAACGGAGTTTGCATGGAGATCATCATACGTATGGTGTTCCATATTAATTCACAGCGCACATGGGAGAGCAAAATATCATGCCTCTCAATGCAACCCTGCCAAGTGCCGATAAATTAAAGATGTGTAATCCTTGAAGTAAACAGGCACTAAATGACGACTCGGGAGTAGGAGATGAATCATACATATCATTATAGCCTAGTCTCTTCAAAAACAGATAATCAAAACCACTTCTTACTAAGGCAGATCTGAAAATCTGCATGTGCCCTCTGCATCTTTTCAGAAGTGTCTTTCAGTCTTGTGTGTGTGTTTATGTGGCTGTTTGTGTGTGTGTAGTGATGTGTTTAACGTCACTAATATACATTGAATACCTCATGAAATAGAATGAGAGGGAGTTGCAGTTCTGGTTTGTTTGACATCTGGATAGACCCACCCTCCCCCCCTTTTCCATGCCGCCGGTGTGTGGGAGAAAAAAAATGCTGAAGGGTGGACAGAAATGGTGGAGATGATGGATCAAGGGAGGAGCAAATGATGGATAAATTGCCAGAAAGTGTAAAATAGCGAGCAAGTGATGTGAGGAGTGGAGTGGAGGAGGATGTGGGGAGAGCAAGGAGGCTGCAGGAGCGCGCTGGCCTCTTAAACTGAAGTGATTTGTTTGGCTGGGCCAGACGGCCGAGGGCAGCCAGGAGTCAAATAGAGAGCAGAGGAGAGACGCTGCTGCTTGATGCCGCCACTCTGACCGCTACTGAGCGCCGGCGCTGCCTAATTCCCACCGAGGGGCCATTACTGTCAGTGAGGGGGGTGTCCCTGTCCATGAGGAAGAAGCGGCAAAAGTGGCAGTATGCAGGGTGGGGGCCAGGTGGTGGAGAGGTTCATTATCTGAACTCCAGTCCTTGCCTGCATAGGAGGGAGAGAGAGAGAGAGAGAGAGAGAGAAATGATGGGAAGAATAGACACAGAAAAGGGGGAAAGGAAAAAGAAAGAATAAAAAGCAATATATTTATAAAGTAAGAGATAGAAAGCAAGAGAAAGAAGGTGATGTGAGGTCAAATAGACACAAGAGAAAGGATAGAAGAGTGGAAACGAGGGAGGTGTTGGAGAAAAACAGAAGAGAGAAGGAGGAGAGAGAGGATATAAAGATAGACAGAAAGTGAAAGAAGTGGAGGCTGGCTGACTAACAAGATCACCCCATGACAATACGGATCTTCTAGCCTTCTTCCACCAGTCCCCAACACCCCATTATCCAGCCTTGATGACTCTAACCAGGGGAACACAGGTGGACTAGAGTTGGATGGAGTTTAGTGCTATAGGCTACTGGAGATGGAAGACTTGTGCTAGAGACGCTAGTTTAGATAGATCTAAACTAGAGAGAGCGAGAGAGAGTAACTTAGTGTGTGTGTGTATGTGTGTGTGTGTGTGTGCGTGTGTGTATGTGCATGCAGGTGTAAATGATTCCAAAGTTTATAAAAGACTTAATTCGCAAGAGCAGATTTTTATGGATTTTAAATAAGTGATATTTGGCTAATTTTACATTTGATGAAAATCAATTAAACCTGACGAGTTGTTAAACATCATACTTTTCATTTACATCTAATCAAAACAATCTCAGCCTGACTGATATTACCAGAAGTGCTCAACAGAGAAATGAAGCTTGATTTCTTAAAATTTGTTAAAAAATGAAATCTGAATTAACTGTTGACATGTTCTTTTCTGCAGCTCAGCAAGAGCATGTGTCATAGCCACCAATATAACACTATTAACACTGCCTGTGTTTATTGGTATCTATTTCTAAGTGAATGCAAATGTATTTGGATGTAATTTTTCTTTGCACATTGCACTTTTTGGCTTTGAAGATCCTCACAGCCTCTCGTTTGTCCCTACCTACGGGGAAGCTTTGGTGTGTGTGTGTGTGTGAGAGAGAGAGAGAGAGAGAGAGAGAGAGAGAGAGAGAGAGAGAGAG
>JAGFZM010005206.1:0-40369 GCA_017657215.1 Limnothrissa miodon | reverse complement strand
GAGAGAGAGAGAGAGAGAGAGAGAGAGAGAGAGAGAGAGAGAGAGAGACTTGTTTTTCTTAAGCAGCTGATTATCCTCCTGCTTAATTGATCTCCTTATTGAACCATGGCTTGAGGTTTTGTACTTAGCCAGTGCCCTCGACTCATACAGCGATAAGGACTCCAGTGTTTTACCCCCCCTCTCTCCCCTTTCAGCCACTTCACTTTAACCACAGCAGAGATGGGTTAATATCTCCTGATGAGTGCAATTGTGCAGTTAAAGCACCTGATGGATTTCAGAACCCACAGCTGCCCTTGGCTATAGCCAACTCCGAGCCATTGGGGCTGACTGTTCACCCGCTTGAAATGATGCAAGAAAGTTGACCCTGAGCAAAGTACAGTATGGATCGCTTGGGTGGCTTTCCTTTTTTGTCAATGACTAATGTTCGTTTTAGTTATTGATGTGGCATTCAAGTGGGCACTGGAAGCTCTTAAGCCAAAGCATACATGCAGCCAGAGTTTATTTGGAAAAAAAAGGTTTGAGCGTGTGTGTGTGTGTGTGTGTGTGTGTGAGAGAGAGAGAGAGTATGTGTTTTCAGTTATGCTACATAATTGTGTTTGCCATCTTGCAGTCTCGTTTCATTAAAATGTGACTGGAGCAGGGTTTTAGGGAGGAGAGAAGAGGAGTCACTCAGATGCTGAGTGCTTTCACAGCAAGCTTGTTAGTGGGCTGTGCAGGGCGGTGTTTTAATGACTCTCTTCTTGGCCTGCTCTTTGCTAGCCCCTCAGACACAAAACAAAACATGCTATATTGTAGGAACACAAGGGCTGCAGATTTACAACTAACCACCGACCATTTCTGTTGGAACTTGACAGTTGTGCAGGTGCACACTTTTTTTTTTAGCAGTTTCTCAAAAGAGAATTGTGTGACTTTAAAAAGTTGTGCAAAAGGTTGAAACATTCCATCTAAAACTTGGACCTAACAGTCTTCTCATTATACCAGTTCATTATCAGTTCTTTTTTTCAATGCAATGTGGTAATTAAAAGCTGTACCACACCTCCTGCTTTCAGCAGATGCAAATGTTTCCCCCAAAAACATCAGTCTAGTTAAGCCTAGTTTATGCCCACTATTGATGTGCAGTCATTCTACTTGGAAGTGGTAGCATACGGTTGGAACTCCACAGCCACATGTCTAGAAGTCCATGCCTTTGTGTATATGCTTATAGTGAATGTATAGTCTGCAATAACTGCTCATGTTGGTAAGACTTTATTTTAAGGTGTCACTGTTTGAGTGTACATAATTAGGTACAGTGCACTGTATAAATGACTGACTTGGATGTACCAACAATCTGTTATATTGTGTAACAGCCCACGTGTTATTTCAGACTGATGACGATAAAGTGATGTCACTTCACCTTTAGCTCTGCACCCTCAACTGGCCAACATAAGGGTGTCGTGATCAGTGATTCATCCACTTCAGCATTAGGGTGCCTTGGTCATTTGTCCAGACTATTGCCTCCCATCAAGATTCCAGCACTTTGACAGAGTACTATAAAGAGAATTCTTCATATTACACTGTAACACTGGAATGTAGGTACACTAGTATATTATTATGCATGGTTACACAATAAACCCATTAAAATAATGTGTACTATGTAAATGCCTGCATATGACATGGATTGTATGTATTTTGTCATCAATGTCTTGGAACACGTTCATTGAAGCTCACAGAGAGCCATATAGCACAATGTTTAATTTCGTAGATGTAGTGTGGACATATCTGATACTGTACACTTTAATGCGTTTATTCCATATCAAAGCAAAACAACATGTACCAATACAGCTGTTGTGTACTATGTAGGTACTGTATACTGTCAACTGGATACTCTTTTTAAAGACAGTGATGTTCACATTTTGGACAAGAAAGACTCTATATAGATCAATCATCTAGATCCTGTGATCATAATAGGCAAACTTTGGTTCAAATTCTGTTTGTTTGCATCTTCATCTAGCTAAATATGTGAGATTGCTGAAGTACACCAATGACAACTTGGGCAACTCTTTTGCAGCTACACTAGATAAGAACAGAGACGTGACACCCATGAGATATTGCAGAAGTTGGAGAACAGCTAAAATCCCATCAATTATTTATTAAAAGGTGCATGATGACTCACAAAATACATTCTACGATGTTACTTTAGATGTCTGGCTGGCTTAAAGCAAGTTGGGGAACGATAAGACTATTTACAGTAACTAAGCAAAACTTACTGCTTACCTTTTTATTTATTTATTTATTTTTTTAAGTTAGCCTGCCAGTATCTGTGATGGGGAAAGGTGTCATTTTTGTCACAGGATATTTCTTCTTAATATTCCAATCGCCAGGAATAATGGAGCGGTATCCAAACATAAAGAAGAAGAACTCCCTGCAAGCATCTTGTTTCTGTGAGTTTGAGTGACGTGGCGGCCATATTTTGGTTAAAAAAAACAAAACAAAACAAAAAACATTTCTTGATCTCAGGCGGTTGCTGATCACCATTTCTTACCAGCATGCTCTGTATATAACCCAGCTCTTGTGGTCCAGGTTCTCCATCATCAGGTCAGATATTGAAGAAGGCTTTTGGATGAAAGGTTAAATTTTCAGCCCTTTAGACTACCATGACTTAGATGAATAAGAACTTTCACAGACACAAGTCTGTTTGTCTATTTTCAAAAATAGCATGGCAGAACAAGGTGCATCTTACACCAGCAAACTCTAGAACTGACTGAGCAAACAAACACAAGTCAAACATGAACTCTCAGTCTGTCTTTCTCTCTCTCTCTCATTGTCAAACTCTGCCCTTGCTTTGCTCTTCACTAACTCTGCCCTTGCCTTGCTCTACACATTTCTAATACAAGTTATAAACATAAAAAAACAAATAGATGACATGTTGATAAAAGGATAAAAGGTCAAAGTAGTTTGTAGAAAATCATAAAACAAAAAAAAACATTACTGTTAGGGTAATTTTTCTTTGTTTTTCTCTTCACTTGACAATTCTCTCTTCAATCTGGCATCTTTTTTCTCTCAATTTAATTGCTAACACACACACACACACACACACACACACACAGTTTTTTTCTTTATTTTTCTCAGCCGTTCTTTTCACCTCACATTTTCTAGAGATCTGCAAGGAAATCTGTTTTTGCTGACAGAGGGCTGTGTCCACTGTATTTACTCTTGATTGTCAGGACTGAGGACTTCCTCAGGACTGATTTGCTACTTTGGGCCAAGTACGTTTGATCAGCTAAGGGTGCTCAGACGTCCAGGGTATACATCAGTCGCCAGTGTTAGACAATGTTCCTCTAATGAGAGGCCTGGAGATGACATGAACATTAAGGTAGATAGGAGCAGATCCTGTTGGCCAGGTTTAGTGATTTGAATTTGATGCAATCATCCTACTGCAGTGGAGCTTAATAAACAGGTAGGAAATGCACCGTCTTTGGCAGGAACACTTAAAGTGGACTGCATTCCGGATAATCTGTAACAGTCTCACAGCACAGGCTGGAAGGCCTGTTAAGAAGTGACTGCATTTAAAGAGATAACCAGGGGCTGGGTTACATATGGCCTGATCTTCCCTATTTTACTATTTACAAAAGTGTCTTGACCTGGCTACAGAGCTAACATGATCCACAAAGTTCAGCTGGTCATCGATTACGATTCCCAGGTTTCTTGCAACTTGGTGGAAACAATAGAGAATGCTGATGTTTGGATGTGGTTGTCATGGTTGGGAACAGATCATTTTAGCATTTTGTGCTTTGAATGAAGCATCTGCTAAATGCATAAAAGTAATGTTAATCATTGACTTTATAGGTGTGACATAAAGTCAATTTGCAGGTTGATCATTGAATTAGTTTTGACTGTTTTGCCTGTCAACGTCTCATCCTTTAGCAGTATTCTTCCTCTTTAATACTTGACTCTTCTTTAGTTACAAATGACTAAATGAATTAAACATGACTTCTAGGCCAGGTATATTCAATTAGTAATTAGACCACCTCCATTGTAACGTAGACACAATTCTCCAGACAGAAAATCAAAGCATTTACATCTTCATTTCCTCAAGAAAGTTTTCTGTCATTGTAGTTATGCACTATTCATATTGTTCTTAAACAACCACACTCACAATGACTTCTTTTAACACAAATATATTGGACCATGTCCACAAATGTACGGCATTAGGCCAGCGCCATGTGTGCACTTTGCACTATGCATAAGCTTGGTTTAAAAAGATACTTTCCTATGAAGGTAGATATGTTCCAAAATGCACGAGCGTGTAGATTCCATTTGAGGACTTGTAGAATATAATGTGAGAATGCGTAGAACAAATATTTGAACTTGTAAATGCCTATTTTCATATACGTGCGTGTTAAATTTGCAGTCACGGTGAAAAAAAACACACGAGTGCGTGAAAAAAAATGTGTGAACTTGCAGATTGAAATGTTCACCTTTGGAAAATATTCACACAGAGAAAAATATTAATAGATGTGTAGATTGATATTTGCATGAATAGAGTGACATGTACATTCATAATGACAGATACAACTACAAATCAGCAACTGCAACTTCTCAAATGTGTCCCAGCAGATTCAAATCTGCGCGCCTTGACTTTTGCTACAAATCTTGCGATGAGCATGTTGCAAAACCGATTTGCACTCGTAGAGAGGGGGCTAAGGGGAGGGGAGGGGTGGGGGAAGGGGGAGGGGTTGACTCAGTCAGAAAGGGGAGAATGATATGCCTAATGTGAAAAAGCTTAATGTAGCTTAATGTGCCAAAACAGCGGTGAATCATTACCAAATTTCGCATGAACATCTCTATTTAGGCCTTCTTACCTCTCCAGAGATCAAAACCTAAATCCCAATATTATAGATGATATCTACGTTAATCGATGACACTTTGGAACATATCTACTATTGCTCATCACATTCATCACATTGCTCTCTGATAAATACTGTCAAGTGTTTCTACCCAACATCCCCACCCCTTACAGCAGCTGAAAATATGTGGCCCTACTAATGTCATTGGTTTTAAAAACTGACCTGAATACAATTCTAATTCAGTAGCCCTATTTTAGGGCAATATGGCCTATAACTGTACCCTTATTCTAGTATACTTTCATAATCAAGAAAAGAAACCACAAGGGTGCTGTAGGATGGTATCACCCAGCCTCTGAAAATAGTCCCCCAGGTCTCCATGGCAGTGATACACACACTGTGCCATTGATCTCAAAGGAGTAACTATATATTTCTCTCTATGATGCAAGCAGGTGTTCTCGTTTGTTATGTAGACGGAAGATGGCTTACTGGATGACTGTTTCCAGGAGCTGTGTGATATAATTGCACCTGCTGTGCTCATGGTATGGTGAATTGAACATGACTGAAATGTACATGTCCATGCCACCCAACTGGGATGACTGAGCCGTGTGCAGCCTCATAAAACCTGTTTTATATCTCCCTCCCTCCCTCTGCCTTGTCCACTTTATTTCTGTCTGTGACCCTTGACGCTGGTTCTTTGCTCTAATAGCCGTCGATAATAATTGATTGCAGTTGCATGATTACTTCACTAGTTCCTCCCGGCAAGTAAAAAAAGTCATTTGTTTCACCACAAGATGCCAATTTGTCATCATTTTATTTGTGAACAAGGCATTTCACTCAAATGTACGCTACACACACATAAAGGGGGTGGGGCGGTTCTCAAGGACTTTGATTGCTTATCAGAAACAGGACCAGGATGAGAGGCAGGCGGGCTGAATAGGAGTCTGTGACGCCTGAAGCTCCAAAAATAGCCCAGGCCCCTGAAACCCTCCCCAGGTAATTACTGGACACAGAGGCCCAGATGATTGGGAAGGTCGATATGAGTTTGAAACTCAAGAATAGGCGCCCACTATTTTCATGCATCAGCATAATAGATTGGACTGTGTGTGTGTATGTGTGTGTGTATGTGTGTGTATGTGGAAATTCTCAGAGCAACACATACTACATCTCACTGTTATCAGTAACAGCAGCAAGCTGGCAGTGCTTTGACACCACCTAGTTCACAAAGAGTAGTCACACACAAGCTATATCGTACAACTAAGCTACTATTCTCCTCTTAGCCGTGTCACTGCACAATCACCAGTTACATCAAACTAATCCCTCAGCACATTTCTCATATGTACACACACACACACCACATACTGCACATACATACACACATTTTTCCCCTTCATGACTGACATCTCCTTCCTTGCTCCCTGCTTGTGATGGTGTCCTCCAGACTCTTGGGCACTGATGTCTGAGTCTCCATCATGTCATCCAGATATAAAGGAGTCGGGTCCATTCTTGTAGGAGAAGAGGAGAGAAAGGAGGGGGAGAGGGGGCATTCTTTTATTAATTGAGGCTCATTAGGTTGCTGTTAATGGCAAGCGTTTTCCCATCACTGCTCCTAATGAATTGACTCTTTTTTTTTTTTTTGCAGCTGAAAGGGGAAAGGGAGCTGCCACTAACCTGATGCAATTCTAAACCTTAATGGCTTATTATGCAGCAATATAAATCATTTGCAGCTGTTCTGCTCTTTTTAACAAGTCGTCTTTTTGTGCAGTCTTCATTTAAAGACAGAGGCAGAACGAGAGACGGGGACAGAGAGAAAAAAACTACATGACTTCATGACCTTGATGATGGCATCAATGGATGAAGCCCCACTTTCCAAAGGTGCAATTCACAGTCCTCTATATATAATAGCATTTGCACTTATTTGTTAAGGAGATACCAAAGATGGTAGATAGGCGGAGCAGGACATTTCATGACAGACCACTTCCTGGAACCATAATAAGACACGGTGGTGGGGAGTAACTGAACTTTTTATTACTATTTTTTACTGGGTATAATTCTCTTTCATACAGTACAGCCACTCTCTATAGGTCTGTGTCATCCAGGTTTTCTGCACACATTTTGCTGTGGTGCATTCGGGCCAATTTAAAGAACAAGGATGAACCACTTCCTAAACAAATGAATAGCTCCCTGAACTACAGGATGAAGAGCCTGTGGTTGTTGAAAACATCCACAACAACCATCTATTCAAACTGTTTCTATGGAGATTATTTCAACTGGAAAACTATCACCAAAATCGCGTGTACTTGTACTACTTCTGTTTGTGCTGTCACCACTGCTAGATGGAGCATGATTGTCTTGATTATGGAAAAATCCACTCTATCAGCAGTTTATTTTTTGTGTGTTGTTGTGGAGGTGTGTGCGTGTGTGCTTGCACGCGTACCCTCATAAACTAATAACTTATCTTGCAGCCTGATAGCTTGCTCTAGGGGCTGCAATGGCTACGCTGTATCATTGTTTAGATGTTTTTCATAGAGATTATTTTAACTGGAAAACTATCACCAGCATCAGCTATAGTTCCTCTGTTTGTATCTTGTCATTGCTGCAAGATGATAGGGCATGTGATCAATATACAATTGCTCGCTCGTGGGCTTTCAGTTTTTTGTGCACTTATCATCTTGATTTTCCTCTGTCGGCAGCTTGTTTTCTTTCTCTCTCTCTCGCTCTCTCTCTCTATCTGTGTGTTTATGTGTGGATGTGCTTATAAGAAATGAGCAGGTGATGCAGAATGAAAGCACCCTCTGGCACAGCATGCAGATAATCACAAGATAAGCTTTCGGCTCACCACAGTTTTAGTACTATGCTAATCTGTTATCACTGGCGAAGAGCTGAGAGATTGTGATTAAAAAGTCCCCAACAGCCATTTTTTAAAACACACCCCGTGGTTGAGCATTGGATCAAAGCATTCGCGCGCACACACACACACACACTTACCTGTTTCTATCTACTCAAACTGAACATAAATAGATAGTCATTTCCAGTAAAATGAGTAAACTTATAGTGAAATTCTACAAGCTGCCAAAAACCTGAAGTGATATATCAAGCCAGTTATTTTCAGCAAAAGAGTTATGTAGATAATGTCGACTCGAGTGTGGTTGTCCGTTTGTGTGTTAAATGAATTGTGATTGCTGAATCATTTACATGCGCTAACTGTCACTTTTCCACTTTGGGACGACGGATGGGGTCAGCTGGTGTCTGCTGTAGAAGGCGTGCTGTGAAAAGCAGCGAAGCTCTCAACGTGCTAATTACCGCCATCATTTATCCACCACACTGCCAGCTCTCCCTGCCCATTTCACTAAGATGACAGACAGGTACATCTCTCTCCTTCTCGTACTCTCTCTCTCTCTCTATTTCTCTGTCTTGCAAACTCACACATTCATTTTTTTCCTTTTTCACAAGCAGTTTCTTTTTCCTCTGTCGCTGTCATTTTCCTACTCTCATTGTCTCACTTTTTCTTTACTTCTCATTGATGCCACATCTCTCTCTCACTCATTCGGTCTTGTTCTTTCTTTCTCACACAGAAATGCTTATTCTCTCTTTGCTCTCACCGTCTACCTTTCTCTTCCATTCCCTCTCTCTTTTCCGGAAAGATGACATGTTCAGAATGCCTCTGAACATGACAAACTTTTCCTCATGTACATCAGTCTCTCTATCCCTCGCTTCTAACATCCGGTCTGACTGCTTCCCTCCTTCCAATGCCTGTAAAAGTTTTAGAAAAAAAATTTTTTCAAATCACAGCCCTGTTGTTAAGGTTACCTGTTGCATAGATCCCATTGGTTACACCTCGCTGCTGGTTTACTATTCAGCCTATACGCTGTACCACGTCCTCATTCTTTTGTCTTCTGTCAACACTGGTTATGGGTTTAAAAGGCTTTCCTTCTCAATACCCTTGTTATTGAGACATTTCTGCTTACAGTGGTGCACCTACCCAAAAACAAAAATTGGTCAGTTGTGAATTATTAAAATACCCTTAGCACATAGTGAACACACAGTGAGTTGAGCCACTCACTAACCCTAGCACAATGGGCCACCTGCTACAGCAGCACCCAGAGAGCAGGTTAGGTGGCTAACCAGTGGGCCTCAGATGCCTCCATGCAAGTTGGATCATCCCGTCCCGTGATCCACAGCTGACTGGGACAAACCTGATTTGAAGTCAGTGGCACGTGACGGAAATGCTCTGACTACAGTATGAATACAGCCTAATTTGTCACCTGTTACCACATGAACTCCCCAGATCCCAGGCCAGCACTATCTGTATCTCTCTGCCTCGATGCCCAGTTTCAAAAGTGGGGAAGTATCTGACATCTGTTGAAGATCACTATGGAAAGGGTTTGGCTCATACACAGAAGGGTGTGTGTGTGTGTGTGTGTGTGTCTGTGTGTCAGTATTGACAGCCTTTAGACACAGGCTGCTGCTGCTAGACCTCAGTGTTGTTTCTCAGCCCTGGTTCTAGTTCTCTCAGCCTCTGTGTGAATTTGTAAAAGACCTGATTGTTCAGCCGAGGTTATAAGGGTGCTTCAGCCACACTTACCCGAATCCACATAGCAAATTAAGATTTTGTTTCACTTTCATCAAAAACATGCAGTTCAGTTTTAAACTGTCAGGTTGAATTTTTTTTTTCAGTTAACACTGACCACAGTGTGCTTGAAGATAACTGATTCCCTTGCTTTCTAGTTCAATTGTCAATTACTATAGTTCCTATAGATACCATTCAAAAGAGCATTAATATGGAACAGTGATTGATGTTTTTTTTTTTTTTCACCAGATCATCTTCATAGGTGCCCTGTTATCTGGGAATAGAGGACACCCTGTCAGAATTTCATTCATCCAGGGCGATAATTCTGTGTATCAGCATCTGAACAGTTTCTTTATGGTCCCATTCCAATATTTTATCCATGGTAATGAGGGTGAACACATACCTATGCAAAACAGTTTTGAGTGGAGTCACTCATCATGTACAATACACCATGAAGCCCTGTGTAAATACTGTACATCTGCTTACAGGCTCTGTGTCTCAGAGGTGCAGTCTGTGGGTTTGACTACTTCGCTCACAGACTGGTGAGGAGGCTGAGTGAGTCTCCCAACCTAACAGCTTTCAACATTTATACTTTCATAATGTGATTCCTTCAGATCTCGTGGAGGGGTGTGTGCTTGCGTGCGTGTGTGTGCGTGCGTGTGAGAAAGAGAGAGAGAAATAAGGAGGGAGAGCCGAGAGACCTTAATGCTGAGAGGTGACTAATTTTCTCTCGTGTGGCAGATGATGCATGGCGTCTCTTTTCCAGGTAGTTATGGGTAGGTGGGAGTATGTCTTTCCTTTTCTAAATTAGCACACTAAGTCGGCAAGCTGTCAGGACTGCAAAAACCTTTTATATTTAGGGACCTTACGTATGCCAATTTGCCACAGAAATGCTCCAAATATTGCTATCACAGGAAAAAAAGTTCAAGAGGAAATGAAGCATCTGCAAAGACCTGAGGTGTTGATTGGCACGAAACAGTTCATCATTCTGTAGCAGCATCAGAACGTGTAATATGTGAGGCACAGTCAGCTGTCCTCTGCACTTTCAATTTATTTAAAATAAGTCTAAATACTGGAGCACTCGTGACGTGATAGTTATTTCTTGAATATAGGGAAGCATGCAAATAAATCCCAAAAACATTGTCAAGTATTAAAGTTAATTAATTTTATGTCTTTTTATTTTTTTTATTTAAATTTTATGTGACTAAGCCATGATATTATATGATTATATAGATTATGTTTTTCACATTTGTTTGTTTGTTGGCCTATCTGTCTGTGCAAAACAACTTTTTGGACAATGTGCTTATTAGGACAAGGAACAGATTAGATTTTGTTGGTAATCTGAAGATATATTATATTATTAAGTTAAGGATTAGACGGTGATATTAGCATCTCTCTGGTGCTAATACAGGGAAACTCTAATCTCTGCCTTCTTGCTCAATGCCTTTAATATACTGGAAGTCAGATCCTACTGTGCCGTTGCTCAAGGCTACACTGTCAAAGCAAACAAGGGAAGTTTGTGTAGCAGGTAATTCTAAGACCTTTCATACTTTCATTGCAACAGAATTATTTTTCCCTGTGATTCATGCAATTTTTTATCTCTAGTCTTTTTTGCAATGATGAAAGAGGGCTCTGAGCTGTCACTAAAGCCTCTGGCAGCAGCCAGACACACAGTGGAGAGGACCCTTGTTGTCTATCTTGCGTGGGTATGATGGTCCTACACGATGGGAGGGGTGATGGAGAAGACACCTGGGTTGTCACTACCCTGACAGTTGGCCATGATGTGAGGAAATCAAACTAGTCTAGTGTACAGAAAACAAACAAACACATAAATAAACAAAACAGAAATCTCACGTATAAAACAAAAATCTTTTGTAAATAAATTGTCTAGTCGTGCTTTACAGAATGTCTAAAGAAGAAACCACACAGTTGTGTACCCAGTACAGTGTGTACAGTGTGTACACAAGACAAATGTTTTATTGAAGCCATGTGAAAACTTAATGTAAGGAAGTCTTCTTTTCTTTTGTTATGACTGTTATGGCTGTTATGACAGCAGACTGACTGGCAGCGACCGGTGCTGTTAATGATACACTGCCATCCACTCACTCAGTTGCACCCCAACACACACACACACACACACATTCTGTCATTCCTACAGCTATACTTTCTTTCACACAGCTATACTGTCTCCTTCTCACTGGGAGGGAAACTTTCAATATAATTTTAAGTAAAGGATTCAAACATTCTACTAATGGTGTGAAAAACTGAAGCCAAACTCCTATGTTTGCCTGTTGCTGAAAAAAAAAAAAAACAACTTGCCAACTCTGATGTGTCTGTGTCATGCCATTAGGCATGTTTTAGTAAAGCCGCGGCAGCCCATATCCATGGGAACGCGACTTCCTCCCCTTCTGTGTTGGTTATGACAGACGGCGGGACTGACTGGCAGGAGTCTGCTGCTGTTAATGATGCGCTCTCACCCACACGCTCCGCCGGGGTCCAGAGGTAAATATTCTCACATGTTCATGATAAATGACACTAATGCCTTTCTCTTCTTTCCCCCTCTTTCTCTCTCTCTTTCTAGCTCTCTCTCTTTTTACCTATCTCTCATTTGCTCTCCTCCTCTGTATGCGTTCGTCTTGTGTTCCGTAGCTCAGTTTGTAGCCATAGCTGCTCCCTTGGAAAGATATGGAACAGAGGGCAATTTCATCCTGCCTAAAGCGAGGTTTGTAATTATATTCCTCCCCTGCGTCTGTGCGTGATAAGACACACACGTAGTGCTCACAGTCCATTACCTCGATTTGTCAGTGTCAAAGACACTGCACCTAGAGTGGGAATAAATTGCATCAGACATTCTACACAAGGCTTTGGCTGGGTGATTGAATGATTGAACGCTCACACAGATACACATACACACACACACACACTAGACGTGTTTATGCATATTTCCCCACTCTCATCAGACAGACTTTGGTTGGACATGACCGTTACACTCGCTTGTGGCCTGCTCGTCACTGGGAGTGCGTGTGATTTCAGCAGTGGTGGAAAGCACCTCATGAGCTGGATGAATCTCATCACCGCATGGCTGTCAAACAGTGGTTTTCTAAAGCTCTGTCCCTCTGAACACTGAATCCCTCCAATCCCTTACAGAGGTTCCTCTGTGTATGTGTGTGTGTGTGTGAGAGAGAGAGAATGAGAAAAGAATAAATATTGTAGAGGGAATGACAGAGACAGTGAGAATTTGAGGGAACATCTGTCAGAAAGAGGAACTGGACTTAAAAAGTGTGTGTGTGTGCGTGTGTTTGTTGTCTATGATAGGGGGTGGGTGTTGAGCCAGAGAGAGAAAAGGGAAAAGGAAAGACGGAAGTGCGAATGCATTTGTGAGCGTATGTGTGAAAGAAAGCATTGAACAGAACAAGCGTAATTTTATGCATGTGTAATTGCATATTTGTGTGTGTGTGTGTGAGAGAGAGGGAGAGAGAGAGAAAAGAGAGTAGAGGAACAAACGAACAAAAGAATCAAAGTCTCGTCAGGAGGTCTGTGACACCTCAGCCACCCGCCTCCCAGCCGTCCCCACAGCCCCTCCTGACCCGTCACCCATCACAGTGCCATCCCTCTCCCTCTCTGTCTGAAGGCACAGAGGTGGCCTCGCCTGCTGGATCATTACTATGCTAGCCTGTCATGGCAGCCTCGCATCCAACACCAAGCTCCCAGATATCTTACAGAGGAACGACAGTATTGTAAGATAGTCATGGGAATGAATGTATTGATACATCTAATAAACATTATTCTTAGGTGTGCAAAGCAAAACTGTATTCATATTTTCTTGTCTCTTAGATTTAGAAAACACAGTGACAGTGACAAGCTAGTAAGATGAGGACAAGGCACAACTACAGTACTTTACCAGCATCTACATCATTTTTAACTTTTGAAACGTCCCTGAAATCCTCTTTGTGGGTAGAAACTCGTATTGTGAAATGTTGGACACGCCAGAGCCCTCTGTTCTTAGATTGCCAAACTGTTGTCGGAGGAATAGAGTGATACCTGACAGTGCTGGAGCGAGATGTGGTAGTGAGCGTAAACTCGCCTACACCTTCCGTACTTACCACAGCACACAGTTCAAGTAATACTGGTCTATGAGTGACCAGACTATCGCTGAATTTGGTACAAGAAAACCTTCAGTGTTGAAGATGAAACATTACCTATTTTAATAGATTTGAAAGAAATTGGCTGTATGAATGTCCCCAATATTGTAAGTAGTTTACTGCACATAATTTTGACCAGAATAATAAATGTCCCTCAGAGCCATTAAGTTAATCCAATGCGATGCCAAGTCTGGGTCTGCTGCCTGGTTACCCAGACAACAAAATGTATTTGGGCCAGATGTTTACTAGCATTTGGCGCGGGTCCGCCAAACGGGTCTGGGTCTTTTTTTCCAACGGGCCAATACCAGAACGGTTAGGAATTACGGATCGGGAACGGATCTGGGCCAGAACTGGTCCAGAGCAGTCATTAATACCATTACACGTGGAGCGGATCTGGCGCAGATCTGTTCTTGATCCGTAACAAATATCAGGGGCTCATCTGGCCCTGGTCCATGATTCATATCTGGGGCTCATCCGGCCCTGGTCTGTGATTCATATCGGGGCTCATCCCTGTCATTATTTAAGACGGGTTCTTAAACTTATTTTTCAACAACATTTCTGTCCCTTCTCTTAACAGCATTTAGGAATAAGAACAGGCTACATTTCATTTATTTCATGGCATTTTATTTTTCGTTGCTTCAACTGGTGTAGGCTAATGACATTCTGCAGGGTGTTCTCATGCACGACGGCCACCCCCACGGTCCGCTGCCAGATTAAACCACCTAATTGCATGGTGGTTGATTTCCATGTCGGTAGCCTTTTGGCCAACATGGCTTTTCCTTACTGCTCCTGTTGGGAATATACAAAGAAAATAAATCAAGACAAAATATAAGACTCAGTATTCAATGTTCTGTGTTATTCTACACAATAGTTAAGTAAGGTGCTTGCACAAATAAATAATAATGAATGTGTGTGATTGACAGGGCGGTTTTGCATTCTGGCAGATGGCCGCGGACGCTCGTGAACCGCTTGGGCCGGCTGTACAGTCGTGCTTCATTGTACACGGCGACCCAAGAACATCACGTTCTGCGTTCTGCCCAGATGTAACCTTGATTTGACAAAACCAGGTTATCTAAATTGGTGTTAATAGGTACTACGAAGCCATTGAAAATGTTGGTTTCTTGAATCGGAGTTATAGAGTTGCGCGTTCACATGAATGCAGCGTTCGCTTGCGCAGGGTAACGTTTTGAACTAAGGCGCAAACAACCTACTTTAAGGAGAAAGAGCTATAAGGTTTTGGTCAGTTCAAAGCCAAATCTAACACTGCAGCAGCCAATCAAGTCAAACAAACTTGTTGACAATATATTGCTGACTAAATAAATACTAATTTAACCTTCACTGATATATAGGCTATGGCGACGTGTGATAATAATCAGACTGCGACGTGGTGTCTGAAAAATAGTTTTAGTACTTCGCAACGGTAGATTTCGAGGCTTACAGACGCAATAGACTTTAGAAGTGGGTTTATTAATTGCTACTAATTAATGTAATGCTCCCTAAACTAGCCTATCTCACCTTTGCGTTACATGACTGCATGCATGCCTGTAGGCATGCACTGTGCGATTTTTTCAATCGCATCATTCAGCTCCTGCTCAAACTGTACGACTGAATCACATGGGTTAAAAGTTCGTAGCTTACGATTCATGTTCTCACACTAAACGATCCAATACTCTGATGCGACCTGGCTGTTCACATTGTGCATCCTATACACGAAACTCGGGGCTCCTCTGAACAGAAGAACACGAGATTGACTACGCTAACTAAGAACAAACGCGCTGCCTTGGCAATTTGTGCCATTCTGTGCGCAGACGCTCATTAAAAAAATGAAAAAAAAAAAAAAAACAAAAAAAAAAGGCAACGTGTATGGGCGAGATGTGTATACAGTGAGGACTGGAGATAAGCAGCGAGAGTATTGGAATCAGAACATATAAATTATTTTCCTAGGCATATGCAGGTTATGACTTCATGCCACAGTTCGACCAGTTGTGCCTCTATCGTCTGTCCGACTTTTTAATTTAACTTTAGTTTTTGCACATGTGCTGTGAGATGGATTGCGTTAAATCGGCTGGTGGCATTGCTTCAACAGTGCAATGCCCTCACGACGGGCGACCAGAATTTCAAACAGGTTTGATTTTCTTGCGACCATGCGATTTCTGATCAGGAGCTGGTCGTGAGGTGTTAATCGCTTCTCGTTACCCCACGTACACTACACGACGCACGACACACGATGAAGACTGAAAATTCGTGGCAAAACGGGCCAAAAACTGCACAGTGTATGCCCAGCTTTAAGTATGTTCATGAATATGAGTGTGGTGATCTGGTAGACTGAATGAATTTACAAATAATACTTACGAGCCAGAATGGCCTTGGTTGCCATTTCACTGAATTTCTTTTTTTGATTCATCCCTTTCCAGTTGATTTGTTTCGCAACACTATCCGCAAACATGTGTGCCAAAATATTGAACACGAGGTGCTTTGTGTCTCTGCCCCCAATTGAGGCCAATATCGCCACCTGTGGAAACAAGGTATTAGACTATTAGCAAGAAGTAAGACATTTATAATTGATTGGACAGTTAAAGCAGGGCTATGCTAAAATTAAAAAGTTAAATTACCAGGCATTTTATTCACAGTCTTATTTTTTTTGCAAGACAGTTGTTTTAGACATTGGGCCCTAGTTTGAATATGGTATGGACAAATGGCATGAACACATGACTGCTGGATTCCAATGTGATTGGTGAATAATGTGACCCACAGCAACCCGTTTGTAGAAGTTCACCATATCCCATGCAACTACCAAAAATGAAACGGATTGATAAAACCTTGTGGCCTGTAGAGCGCTCACAATTGAAGTCACGACAGCCAGGCTAAGGAAAATCTACTTTGAAGACAAATACTGTATGTTAAGTTGCCCAAGGGATACAGTGTCACCAGGCAAGCTTCCAGATTTTATTGAGATGTCCCTTGACAACGAGAAACGGCATAAATACCATGTGCTGTTTTGTCAAAGAGTTAGTGGACTTGAGGTGATGATACATGGAGCAACTTTTTGAGCGATGTTGGCAGGAAACATAATAGGCTCCTAATATTCTGATTGGATGACTGTGACAAGTTCTGTGCTGATAGTTTAAGCTCCCTTGGTAAAAACATGTGGCCTAACATCAGTAGGAAAGTACCCATACAGCGTCTGATGGTAACGTTGTCTGGCAATATTGCTCAAAAAGTTGCCTGGTGCATCATCACTTTTAGATGTAATATAAGCTTAAATACCATGTTCTGCTTTTTCTGCGTGTTGGCTGGATTTTTCAGCCAGTCTTCGAAGCCTTCAACCTCACTGAGGGAGGCTAGGGGAAAGCTGATGTCGTCCGGCATCTCCCCAACAGACCCAGCAGACGCAGTTGACCTTGCCATCAGTAGACTCATCATGCTGGAAAGTTGATTAATTTGCTGCTTCATATTAGGGCTGGGCGGTATATCGATATTTAATCAATATCGATATAATTTCAAACCATATGATTTTTGACATATCGTATATATCGGTTATGACTTGTTTTTTAATCCAGAGACAAGTATTCCGCTTTTTCTGCTATGCGACGTCTGTGCACCAGCTTCCTTGCCACTGATAGCTCAGTGCTCCTTGCTTTGAGTTAGCTCCTCCCTTCCCCTACTCATGTAGACCGAGTAAACAACAATGGCGACTTCCATAGAATGCATGAGTTATACAGATGGAGAATGCTGCGGAAAGGTTATTGTGGCCAAAAAAGCGAAACAACGGTTTGGTCATTTTTAAATGGAGGCCACCGGCAAGTATATGAAGAGTGTTACAAACTCCGAGGACAGACCGCCACAAAACCAGTGGGAACTGAGCAAAACTTCAGAACTCTTTAGCATGCAATGTTCCCTAACTCTATGACAGAAAAAGCGGCGGTGGAGCATAACGTTAAAATCAATTGCAATATCACGGTGGACATGGCATCAATGGTGGACCAATCAGTGGAACGCGGATTTGTGTTGTTACTTTACAAGACAAGAACTGCCGCGACTATGATGAGAGAGCGCGATTGGCATTTGAACTCTGTGACGCAATGACAACAGACGAGTGGAGAAAAGTTAGCAGAACCTGTGAGTCCTACATTTGTGTCACATTACGGCGGAGACTCTTAACACATTCGTTTTCTTTGCACAAAATATACAAATGGAAAGAAGGCCCACATGTTTGTTATTACTGTTGCGCAGTTTAGTTGAGAACTTAAGGACTTTGAGAAAAAGCTCTTTATATTATTTTCATTATTTATTTTATAGACACTTTATTTTATTTATTTATTTTATTTTTTTGCTGGAAATCGAGATATATATCGTATATCGATATATGAGAGAGATATATCGAGATATACATTTTAGTCCATATCGCCCAGCCCTACTTCATATTCTCAAGCAGTGTATGTGGAGGTCAGCAGCTACAAAGACAACACATTAAGAGACATGTAAAGAATTGTGAATGCAGCAAAAGCAGATAATTACACAGAAAACACTACATAATTGAGTTGTAATCATTTTGACATTAGCAAGGCATTTTGGATCACAGACAACATGTTACTCAATCAAACCTTAATGTTTATGTTCATGTTTATGTTTAAAAAATGGTTGAACAGGGTTTTGATACTTGTTCTGTAATGTGACATATACACAGTAAAATACACAATAAAATTTAGGTTGGATCTGTAATGAGTCAGAAGATTCCTAAAACAGGGTGCTTGCTCTTTTTCCAAATTCAAATTCCAGACATTTTCCAGACTTTTCTTAAAACTAACCCCCCCACCCCCCAAGACCTTGACTTTATATACTTGTATGCCCACAGCCTACTTCATTGGTTGAGATTGTACCAATTGTGTTCATTTGAAATACGTGACCAGTTAGTAAAATAATTAGTTTTATAGCGTACCATCCTATTTCTCATTTCACAATGGCTTTGAGCATACTGTAAAATTCTACCATACATTTTGTTTCCATACTTTATCAAGACTTTCACACAAAATTCAAGACTTTTCAAGGTCTGGAAAACAGTGTGTCAAAATTCCATACTTATTAAGACTTTCAAGACTTGCGCAAGCACCCTGCTAAAAACGTGTCAGAAAGCTATGTGACATTTTTTCCCAAAGTGATGTTAATTACATTGTGTAAGCATATGTTAAGTTGTTAATGCTATGTAGGCATAGTTTGATAATTCACTAACGTGTGCAGATGATGGGCTCCTTCCCAGAACGGCCCATATTCAAGCTGGGCATGAACACTTCCGTGGCTCTTTCTGGAGGAAGTGGATGGCATGGAGAAAGATCAGTGTAGTTCTGCTGATGAGGTGTAGAAGAGGAGGGCTGCCCTGAAGGGGAGACTGGTGGAGGTGGATAAAGGGAGGATGGCCCTGAAGGGGAGAGTGGTGGAGGTGGATAAAGGGAGGATGGCCCTATAGAGGTGGTTGGTGAAAATGGCACTGGAGCAGGTGGAAGTGGAGGCTGGGCAAAGGAAGATGGCCATGATGTTGGTTGGTTGCTAAACATTGAACATAAAACATAAAAGAAGAGCTGTTAGGGAGATATTCTTGTGACAATTGGTACCAAAGAATAAAGAAAAAACTGTTTTGCACAATTGAAAACAAAAAAAATACTGGTTGTATTTACCATCTTAATGGGGGTCCTGCAGATGGCTGGTGTTGTGCCCTCTTGGATGCCTCTCTGTCACTATCATCTGAATCACCGTAGTGGTGGCTAATTTTAGGAGAGAAAAACATTTCACTTGACATTTGCCCACTTTCACACTCACAAAACTAAATGAATCACATCATTCACTCAAATTGACACTTGCACTTTCACATAACATCTCTTTCACTAACAAACACTGCGCCTGCGCAAGCAAACCCGGGGCAGAAAGCCATCTATTCTATCGTAATAGAATAACCATGAGAAAGCCCAGTTTAAATGTACTGTTTATTACCTGTTGTTAGTCTACCCTCTTCTGTAGCCAAGCAGACTTGAATACACCCACTCAACATATACCCAAACATAACTTTACATATTTGAGCCTTTGTCTATATACATATTTCATATTAAAGATGCAAGCTACTTGAAACGGGGGCTTCTTCCTTGGTATGTTGAACATTTTGATGCCATTTCGCTATTCTTTAACAACCTTGGTAAATACTGACACTGTCAGAAATCTGTATAGTGTATACAGGCTAAAGCTTTCCAATTCAAATAACTGAATTATGAATTATAAATGATTTGAACATGATTTTCATGAAAGCAGTCACACTAAATCCATCATTAAAATTCTACACATGCTTATCATATAAAAAAAAAAAAACGTTGGGCGGCACTGCCGGAAAAAGTGCAAAGCAGAGATGATACTAAGATTATACTAACATTTTTAAATAATCATCAATTTCGTAAATAATCATCAATTTAGGTAAATAACAAGCGAATCTCGCCGATTCCCATGGGTTGCGGACGTTTAAGATAACTAAAGCTAGCAGCTATCTGCTAACTGTAGCCTAGCTCATGAGGTAGGCTACAGTTAGCAGATAGCTGCTAATCGTATCCGTAACCAATGGAAACATATGAATTAGCGAGATTTCGGAAAATCAATTATTTGCCATTGTATGTTAACTGCAAAATCTTAGCCGTGTTAGCGCTATTGTCTTCGGGTTGGTGGTATTATGACTGAGTGAAAATAGGAGCTACCAGCATAGACGGGTGAGAAAGCATATCACCTTGGCTCGGGATCATGACCGATAAGTACTTGAAACTTTGCGGGCACAGACATATTTGGCAGCCTCAGTCCTTAGTTTACTATGGATATTATGGATTTACTCCCGCCTGTTAGTGTGTTCTGTTACTTAGTTTTTGCCTTCTTGGTCGTATGTTGCTGGGGTGTAACAGCGCAACCCACGATCGCAACAGGAAAAGAATCGCTAATACTATATTTCTGCTTCTTGTCTTCTGCATCTGAATGAATGGATATTACGTTCAGTGCGCTAACAACATGACGGCAATATTCCTAGAATGCAAGACGTGTGTCCGAGCCCTATATAGATATTAAGACTAATATGACCAACATCAGTTCACTTTTAACATGTATTTTACTTGTATAATACACTTACCGATAGTAGCTAGCCAGAAACGCTGAGCAGGAGTCTTGGTTGCGGATGCTGAGCGGAGTATGGTTGCGGATGGATGAAAAATAAGTGTCCCGGCCGTTATAATTGAGGCGCGTCCGGTTCGCGGAGTTGTCGCAGATCTGGACCATATCCGCCGCATTGAATAAATTCAGTTGTGGTGCACTTTTCATCCACGAACATACCAAAGTCATATCTTAATTGTAGACCCGTACGTACTTTTATTTACTAAATTATATGTGGACAAATGCACTTGAAAATTCTCCCTAACATGTCCTAAAATGATATAATTTTATTTTTTGAGTCCTTGAAGAAAATTAAAAGCAAAAGTGCATGCAGACTGTGTAAGCTTTTGTAAATCATGTTACCGTGTCTTTGGTAATGTTGATAAAGATGAAATAAGGAAGAAATAATACAACATTCGTTGCGTCCGGTGTGCGAATCTGTCCCGGACCAGGCACCCATAATACGGACTATCAGATGTGGTGCGTCCGGTATGCGCAGCTGCCAGGCCATATCCTCCGCGGTGAATGAATTCAGTTGTGGCGCGTCCGATATGCGCATCTATCCCGAATCAGGCCCGCATCAACATGATGGACTGTCACAGTCAGACCTACATACTTGTTCGGCGCGAAGCTGGTGCAGATCTGCATAATGAGTGTGACTGCTACGCGAATCTGCTGATTCGAGAACGGATCTGGCCCTGATCTAATTGCTGTCTGGGTAGTGTTTGCTGGCTGAGGCCGTCATGTGTGATTGCCCCTCTTTGAGGGCATCATGATGGTGGACATCAGTGGAACTGGTAATCAACATGGACATGAGATGTCTGAATGTCTGGATAAGAACGACACAAGTGAGAATTTAGTAACATTCTGACATGCCCCACAAAACGGATATCAGTTGGAATATTTCTTTAAAGATTATTTTTGAGTTATTGAGCTCAGTTGTGACAATATTGGTGAACTGAAATAAGGGAACTCAGTGATTTATGACAATGATTTACGACATACTTGTATCTCTTTCTGGTGCCCTACAATCAAATTGACAGAGACTGGACCAGTCCTTGCAAATAGCTATTCTCACTTGAAGCTGTGTCTCTGAGCTTCTGCATGCTGTTGCTAGACGAGATTTTTGTTGTTTGTTGTTATTTTGTTAGCTGTGATTTCAGCCCCTCCTGTTTATGTGTTTATGTCAATCTGGAAGAGGCTCTTGTTCTCAATGTGACTCGGGGGTCGAGTGCCAGCCGAACACACGTCAGAAGAGCTGGCTCTCAGGACGACAGGGAATAAACACTCACGCTCACATTAATGTGCAATGCTAGGGGAATGAAGGGTGTGATTGCTGAGAAAATGAAACATTTAGAATAAAGAGTTAAACACATTGTAGGATTCAATTTATTTAATATTTATATTTTTTATATTTAATATATTGTAGATTTCTGATTAACTTAATATTCAGTCCAATTCCAAATAAATGGTTTTTACTTGGTTTGTGTTTTATTTGGTTTGTTTTCAGTTTATGGAAGAAGAGGTCCTCCAAAGACATTGGAAATAGGTTACAATGGTCATACCCTTTGCAAGCCTGCATCAAACACGGCATGACAGGCCCTTTTCTGGAATCGACAAGGGAGGAGGAAGAGAGAACAGGGTGCAGATGAGAGGTCTGGTTATACATGGGGACAGCTGGCAAAGGTGGCCCAGGGCCGGCCTGACTGGAGAGCACTTGTTTGTGGGCTATGCCCAGCGTTGGGTGGTAGAGGTAAGTAAGGAAGTAAGTTTTAATGGCTAAAACGGGACTGGTGAACAGGTGAGTCAGATGAATTTTTCCCACACATATACAGTCTCACAGTCATAGTCTTCATGATAAGAGCCATTACACTTGACATCTACTTGACTCAAATTAGGACTGCACTGTAGCCTACAGTGTAGTGTGTTTAAGAAAAAAGTTAAAATCTGCTTATTTTATTAAATTAAGCAAAGCATTTCATTTGCCTGCTTTTGCTTGTTATGTTTTTTTGCTGGCTTTAAGTGAGTAGTTTGGGTCTACACTTGATGTTGTAGTTTTTTTTTTTTTTTTTTGCTGTTGTTGACTTGGATAAATATTACAAAACAAACCAGACCGCAGGCAGGTAAGAAAAACACTCAGCGCTAAAAAAAAACATTTTTTAAAGTTCAAGTTGTTTTTACATTCTCGCTTGCGTTTAGTTCAGTTTTTAACACTTTAAGCCCCTTTCACAGGTTGTCTAAAATACAATAAAGTGGTTGACACCGACATTTTGACGACTGCTCCTGTCTCAGCTATTTGGAAAATGTAGAATCGCCTCTGCCTGCTTCAAAATGAATAGCACTGGCATTTTTTTATCATTAAAACACTCATTTCGAGTGGTTAGGGGTGCTCGCTGATGTTCCAAAACACCATCATAGCAAAATAAAGCTTCTGTCATCTTTTATTTGGAACTTTGTAAATTGCGGAACTATTTTTTCAGATACATCACAACCATACATAAACTTCCGCTTCAGTTGTAGCTTCAGGGCTAGCGGAGAGATATCAAAGAACAAATAGACTTCTAATAGAAACCTATAGGACTTACAAAATGGCAAATAAAACATGACAGAAACTGTATTTAGCTACGATACTTTGGGTTGGAATATCAGCGAACACCAATAACCACTCGGTGGGTCGCATATATTTTTTAAAACAAATGTTTCGAGTTGTTTTAAGGACCAAATGACTGCCTTTTGCTAGCCATTTTGAAGCAGGCACAGGCGATTCTACATTGCCCAAATGGCAGAGACAGAAGCAGTCGTCAAAATTTCGGAGTCAACCACTTTATTGCATTTTAGACAACCTGTGAAAGGGGCTCAAAGTGTCAAACTATACCTTTAAAGTGAAATTGGAATTTTTAAGGCCAGTTCAAAACGAAGATTCGCGACGGTCTGAGACCTTTGGCGGGGAGCAGTTGCTGCGGTGTGAATCAAAAGTTGCAAGCTGTTGCAAGCAGTTCCAAGCCATCACTAAACATTCAACATGTCAAATCTTAGTTGCAGAGCACTTTAGAACACTTTTGCCCGGAGCTATTGTGACGGCTAAAAAACATAAAGTTAAAGGCGCTCTAAGCGATGCTGTTTCACGTCACTTCTTGTTGACGTTCGAAGTATTGTCAAACAAAACGGAGGATAGCTCCAGAGAGGGTTCAAGCGTTATAAGTTATAGCTCACTCCTCCCCCTCCCTCCCATGCCTCCCGAAAGACTCATGAACCTTGTCGTTTATTGGCTGGAACACTGTTATGTTTCGTTTTCGTTTGTTATGCTAGGTTTGCCCACTGTGTTTTGTTGCTGTTTGTGGAGCCAGGGCTGTCTACAGAGACCGCGGTTTTTTTACAGTGTGTTCAGGGGACAGGCAGCTAGCAGATTGTGAGGAGATGTTTGCTGTATGTAACAACACATGTTTTAGTCCTAAAAACGTGACACATCGCTTAGAGCACCTTTAACATATTCTTTCCCTTGGTGACATGGCATTAGTGTTCATCCTCTGAATTTTTGGTGTAATATTTTCCGTAACAGGTTAAATTGCACAGGATCAAGACGGGTAAAATTAAGAAACCTCTGCCTGTCCCCTCTCTCCAACTCTCTACAAAGTGTAAGTGTAAGGGAGGTTGTAGTGCAGGTGGTAGAGGAGCCGTTCAGTTGCAGGTTCGAGCCCCACTCAACCTGACCCCATTGAAGTGTCCTTGAGCAAGACACTGAACCCCAAATTGCTCCTGGTGGCAGACTGGAGCCTTGCATGGTAATCCCCTCCACTGGTGTGTGACTGTGTGTGAATGGGTGTGTGATTGGGTGAATGCCAGGCGGCGCGTGTAGATGCAGCGGCCTCTGGCTCTCCTGACCGTGCGCATCACTGTGGGATAGCTAGACATGTCATTTCGATTCCTCTGTATGTCCAGTATATGTAGAGAATTGACAATGAAAGAGACTTAGACTTAAAGCCTCTATGTGTAGGATCGTATCAGAATTCCCCATCTACCGGCGAAGTGGTATACTGCATACATTTGAATAAAATGTATTAGCCCTCCCCTTCCCACAATCCTAATTTCTTGCTACGGAGGCCGAACGCTCGCTCGCTCTTATCTCAGTTTCTGCTACTCAGTCTCTGAGCGGAAACACAAAAGGCGGAGCTGAATATACGATCGCCTACAAGAACCCGTACTTTTGAAAATGGCGGCGCAAAATGGATATTCTTCTTTGGTCCCCAGCCATATCTATATATAAATGGAAATTACCAAGTTTACCGGAACACTACAATTTATTCATGGAGGTAATTACCATCGTTTTACATTATATTTTTTAAATAAAAAATATATTTTTAATAAAAGACGAAGATAAATAGAAGATAAATCCTACACATAGAGGCTTTAACTTAAGTGTAACATAAGTGCCTTGTGTTTGCCTGTGCTGGACCAATTTTCTGCGTCTCTTGGTATTTTTCGCTTCATCTTGTTTATGTTGTAAAACAATCCATGCCATTACAATTAGTAAATTTGCAACAACAATTCCATCAACAAATCCATTTTTCCTATCTATCTTGTACTCACGCCTAGACTGTTGTTATGGTAACATTGTTGCCGTTTAATGTTGTTGCAGTGGTCTGAACGCCCCCGTTTTAGAACACATTGTTGCAGAAAGTTGCTGGTTTTTAGAATGTTGCAGCTCGTCTCGTCACAGATTTTTTGTGTGAGAATACACTCATTTCTATGACTGGTATCCTAGAGGGTTGACAGATGTTAGTGAAATGTAAATGTTTAGTACTGTTAGTTGGGCGGTGGTGATGGGACTCTACGTAGTGCCCTTGAGCACTTAACCTGTAGTTGCACTAGGGAGGACTGTCCCTGAAGTAATTGATAGTTGACAAAATGTAAGTCACTTGGATAAAGGCATCTGCTAAATGCATACATTTAAATGTAAATTGCATGTAAATGCTATTCCATTAATCACTACCAATAACTACTACTAAAATATGTCTAAACAAGGAATTAGTGTCAACGTGAATGCAGGACCTTAATACCTGACCTGTCAATATGTTTACAAAATGTTCCTTTCTCAAAGGTTCTAGGTTGCCTACGTACATAATTAGTTAGCCTATAGGTGCCCTAGAGTAAAAGGCTTATTTCAGTGCCCTAGTCAACAGTGACATTGATTGCTGACTCAAAAGCACGTTCAGTGCTTAAAAGCAAGGTGTGAAGTGTCTTTTTAAAATGATGTTTCACAAGCTTTCAAATTAATTATTTGCATTTTGCATGCATATCGGTGTGGTGGTGAAATGCAGTCTCGCTGTATGTTTCTTATTAGCCTAAGAACTTTAAGTCAACTTAGCATCTTTAATACAACATAATGGCATTTCCTTCACCACATTGGCTGAAAACAAACGCGACGAGTCTCCTGTTTCCCGACTTCGAAGCGGTCCACATCCACTAATGCCTTCTTGTTTATTTTTTTGCATTTCCTGTCTTTTCTCTTTTATTAAGCTAATCTAACATGCAATTCTATTATCTCTTGCATTAGTATTTCAATGTATGT
This sequence comes from Limnothrissa miodon, assembly GCA_017657215.1. Lineage (NCBI taxonomy): Eukaryota > Metazoa > Chordata > Actinopteri > Clupeiformes > Clupeidae > Limnothrissa > Limnothrissa miodon. The sequence goes on along the minus strand of JAGFZM010005206.1, from coordinate 14,095 downwards.
GACACACAAAGTTCCTGATGAGACTAATGCCAGACGGGGATGGGCAATGAGCTTTGTTTATAATCCCAAGCCAATGCAACATGTGAGAGATCCTCCACTCTGCTGCTTTCATGGAAGTCATGTTCTCTCTCTATGAGCTCAGTTCCTGCTGGCTCTCACATAATTTACCCACAGAATTGCATGACGGCAGAGATTGTTTTCATGCAGTTAGAAGGAGTGGGAGACATTGTGCAGCACTTGCTTAGTATAAACTCCATCTTGCCTTGTTGTTCCCCTACCTGTGAGAGATGGTGTATAAGCTATTGCCTGTTGCAATCTTTCAGGTTGGTGCCCTGTGTGGGTGGGATGGAAAGAAAAAAAAAACATAAGAGCATTCCAGTGAGGAGGTTTAGTGATGCCTTCATGAATTTGTTATTTTGGTGTTAAAATGGCAAGTATCTCACTAGAAGAGGTCAAGGACAAAATCGGGGGACTGTTAAAGTCGTGGAGAAGGAATGCACTCGTCAGGTTTAGGACAGAATAATACTGTTGGAAACTGCACAGGGAATTAAAGTTATATGTATCATATTTCATAAATGTCTCCACACAATACAGCACACATTAGCATCACAAGGCCTGGGATGGAAATGTAGTCACCTGTAATGCTACAAATGGATATGAAGTTAGCTGAAATTATGATGGTGTATTAACTGACCTCACAAGGCCTATAGGCACTGTGAACACAGCAAATAACTTGTTTTTGTATAATTTTTTGATGTATGTGATATTTATTCATTATCCTCAGGCAATTAAATAATGCATATGCTTATAATATATTATGGATAGGGTTATTGCAGTTCAGTGTGTGCTGTGTTAAACTATGCTATTACACTGGGAGAATACAAATTTCGCAGTGCAATATTCATAAGATGGCACTTGTGGAATAAATAAACCATTCATCAGACTTGACAACTCATTTGTCAAAGTGGTTGATTTCCATGGCTTTCTGTAGCAATCCTATTGTTCAAGGAGCAAAACAACTTTTTTCCCTCTCTCCCAGAAGCTAAACGATGCTGTGTCTTTGAATTGGGAGTTGTTTCCTTTTTTTTGAAGACATTGTTAAAGTGTGATATGGATAAAGCAGAACAATGTCCATTTAGAGCTGTTATTGCTTTGTCAGTTTTTTTGTGTACATTTTTTGTCACAATGAACACAGAACTCCGAAGAACAACCAAAAGACTACAGTAACTAAAGGAAAAGAGCCCAGTCCAAAGAATAAAAACGTATATAAAAACATAATATTTCTGGTGATTTGTAAAATACAGTTTAGAAAAGTCCCTTTTTTCTCTCCTATAGTTACAAAAAAATTATTAAAGGTCTCATCCATCGTGTTTTCATTAATTTTGTGGTGGTCTCTTGTCTAAAATAATGTCATGAGAGTTGGTTTCGAGAAAAATATGTGGTTGTCTTGTTTCAAGCTATTTTAGTTAGGTGAAAACGAGGGCAGGGATTGCACGAGAGGATTCTTATGAATAATAATGATATGCAAACGTATCGCCTCTGATTGGCTAACAGCACTGTGACGCTCCCTCTAGTGGGTCTGTCTGCAGGCAGCCTAATAATGTTTTCTTTCTTTGCGGGCTAACTGCATAGTTAATGTTTAACGTGACGTAACATGGCTTGTACGGCTTTTACGATGTGCTTGTTTTTCCCGGCTGTTTTATATCACAGGCGAATACAGACTACAGGGCTAGGAGAGCATTTTGAAGTTGAGCATACAAGTGCAACTTGGGCTGACCTATGGTAATGTTAAAAAAAATTCAAGTATTAAACGGTTTATCGTGGAAGGAGACCTTTAAGGTTACAATGTACACTACTACTAATAAGATGGTGATGATTATTATTATTGTTATTATTATTGTTGTTGTGGTTATTGTATTGTTGCTTTTGTTGCTAAAAAATATCTGTTGTCTTTTGTCTTGTATAATGCAAAGTACCTGGTGTAGGGAGAAGAAAGACATAAATCTAAGGGATCATGCATGGGCACACGCACGCACTCACACTCACACAGAGGTTTGTCCCTGACAGAAGCAAAGATTAGCTGTAAATGATATTTTCATGGACAGCCATAAGTCAGACTGCATTTGCAGACATTTGAATAAACACCATAAATTCTGACGCTGCCGAAGAGGTGCCAGCCATAAAAAAAATCTAAAATGAATCGTATGGGGGTGTGCGTATAGAAGTGGGGGGTTTGGAGGTGATAAATGTAGTGTGTTTGTGTGTGTGGTGGAAGGTGGGTTTGGGGTGGAAAAGAAAATGTGTACGCAAGAGTCACAGTGTGTGTGTGTGTGTGTGTGTGTGTGTGTGTGTGCATGTATTAAACACCACTCTTCCTCTCACCCTGCTCGTCTTTTACTCCTTTATAATGAGATGTTCACACTGACAGTATGCCTTTGAATATGTGTGTGTGGGCTCTATTCACATCTGTGTTTAAGATTGTTTCTGGTTTTGGTGTGTGTGTGTGTGTGTGTGTGTGTGTGTGAGAGAGAGAGAGGGGGAGGGAAAGAGCTAGAGAGGGATAGAAAGATCTGGCATACATTTCCTACCTCCTTGTGTCTGCCTGTTTACTTGCCACTGTGACCTTGTCATGGCATGAACACTCTGTTTTTCACTCTGCTGAATATTTAGATTAAAGCAAGCAGACAGCTGTTTGCCTTTTCATCTCTACCATGGTTTTCTGTGTCTGCACCCAAACCTGCTGCAAATGCCTCTTAGTTTTTTTCTGCCTGCTCTTGTGTGTGTGTGTGTGTGTGAGAGACAGAGAGAGAGAGGGAGGGAGAAATGGAGAGAAAGAGAGAACTTGCCTAGATGGCCTTAATAAATCATTGATTGTAGGCATTGATCTCAGGATAGGTGCTGAATGGCAATACGCCCAATAGATTACAATTATTTTCGTGACACAGTGCACAGGCATCTGACAGTGCGACCCTGCTGTGGAATGTGAAGGGAGATAGAGTAAGGTCACCTCAAACTTCAAGTTTCAGCAAGAGTGTGTGATTTGGGTGGCTGCGTGTGTGTGTGTGTGTGTGTGTGTGTGAAGGAAGGGGGGTAGTATATGTATACTTTTATATGAGCGCATACCACCAAGTAAGAGTCATATGAGTGAAGCTTATCACTGTACAACTGTGTGTTAATAGTGTGTGTACAGTGTATGTGTGTAAATCTCCGCCTCCTTCACAAGCTTGCTGTGTACACTTTGCCATCACACACAACTCACACAACTAGTGTGTGTTACCTGTTTGTTGGTGCGTGTGTGTGTGTGTGAGAGAGAGAGAGAAATGATGGGCAGAGCGTGGACAGCCGGAGACGAGATTTGCTTCTCGGTCCTGCTAAGCGTCTCTGCCAGCTTGCTGGCCAACCATATGCCGCCGGCAGTTTCGGAGCGCAGCCCTCTAACCACTCTCCCCTGCAACCGCGGCCTACCAGTGTCGCAGTGTTTTATTTTTTCTTAACTGTTAATGAAAAGGCTGACAGCCGGCAGGCAGAGGTGAGGAGGGATGTTGAGCGGCGATGATTTAAGCCATACATCAGCGGCCCTGTACCCAGGCGCACTCCCACGCCAGATGGCCTATTTATTTCCCTCGCACCACGCACAGCACACGCGCCCTGGAACTCAGAGCCAGGTGACTGCTTGACTGCAGCATGACTTCAGAAAGCTTTATTTTTCGACTGTAGTTGTTTTTTGCTATTTGTCAGCGTGATTGCACATGCATAGTGCCCATGGTTGTGTGAGTGTGTCCACCGTGTATGTGAGAGTAGATTTGTGATTGTGCGCATTTTTTTTAGTCTTCCAGAGGTACTGCAGTCATCAAGGTATCATATTTCTGACATGTGTTTGTCACTGCATGTCTTGGTCACCAGCATTATTTTAAATAAACATGATTTCACACATTTTTTTATACGTGGATCGAAGAAGCAAATGAGTCAGACGATTTATACTTCACAGATCATAAGTGGCATGTGTCATGTGTACACAGAGAAAGAGACAGATAGAGAGAGAATGAGAGAGAGAGAGTTCTACAGTATGGGGCATCCCTACAGCAGGCTATTGCAACAAAGCTAAGGTGGGGTGCATGGCAACAACTCCATTGCAGGGACAGTCAGATGTAATGCCAACGGGTTCAGTTTTAGTAAGAGTAACCATCAAGTTCGCCATTTGGTGCATGTCATACCAAGTATGTGCCGCCTTTTCCCAATCGATAACACCCAGTGACCTCTACCAATAGGGCTATAGGGTTTAAAAGACAGTATCACACTATATCTGAATATAGACCATTACAGTCAATCTGCATAGTGATAGTCAATATGTGTGGGGTCCTGTTATGTTTTAGTATGTGTAGATGCAAAATGGTCTTTTCCAGTGGATATTTGAGTGTGTGTGTGTGTGTGTGTGTGTGCGTGCGCTCATGCAGGCACATGTGACACCTTTGCTCTTTTCATGGAATTTATGTAGATGGACTCATTGTTATTCTGTACAGTCAGTGACTATTAGACTGACACACACACTCACGCTCACAACACCAAGCAAGAAAAACACATCAATGTCTCGGAAAGATCTAGGCTTGTAATAATTAAAAAATGCAATATGTTAAAAATTATCTCCCTCCCTCCCTCCACATTTAGAATAAATCAGTATCAGTGGACAGATACTCAATTTAGCAGTTCTCTCAATTTAGTATATTTTAGGGGAGAAAAAGCCAAAAAATAATTGTCTGTAAAATACAAAAGTATCTTCGGTTTAGGCATCAATACAGAAGACACACTAGACTGACGCTTGATTTCATTCCAGATAACGATGCCTGTCCTGTAAGAACCTTTAGTATCTTAGATCTAAAAGTGTGCAGGGCCCTTAAGGCCCAGTTCAGACCCAAGATCCACAACAAGACAGGCAGCAATATTCTGACAAGACCTCGTTGAAATTTCGTTCTAATTTACAGCCATACAACCTGGTCAAGGATATTGGTCAGTAACTAAAGGTATATCCAGGTAGTCTAGTCTAGTCTAGTTAATCTGTTTAGTTAATGGTAAACTTGTTTTATTAAAGAAGCTTATGTGTTATGATGTTAAACAGACATTGCTGTTTAACATAAGAATTTCTCATCTCCATTGACCCTGTCCTGACATGTGAGTGAGAGATTGAGGACTGATTGAGTGACATAAGAGCTGTATATGTTTATAGTTAAAAAAGATAGTTGTGTGGTAACCGTGTGGCTGCCTATTTGATGTGCTCCTCAGCATCATGTCTCATATGCAAGATGGAATGATTTTCATTTTCACGAACAGTAAATGATCAAATAGCACTGATCTGAATCTGAATTTACATAACTGATTTGCAGTAAGAAAATACAGTACTGTCAATCAAATAATCTTAAATATTCAAAGGAAATATTTATTTCTCTTTCTGTCTCCCTCACTTGATATTATTCTTGCCATAATATCATGTTAATGTATTGGCAGACTGCCTTCCCCAACCAACCGCCTCTGCTGTGTGCCAATAACTAGACTTGATACTTGACTTGAAAACACTAAAAAGTGAATGACTAATAATTTCTCATGTTTAAACTCAGATAAAACGGAAATTATGATGATAGGCCCTTAACAGCTGAACGACATTTCACCTCACCACCAAAACTTACTCAGCGACCCTTCCCACTCCCATTTAATTCAAGAGTTAAACATCTCAGGTTAATCAGTAATCAGCACCTCTCTCTGAATAATCATGAAAAGCATATTTCATAAACACCCTTTTTTCACTTGTGAAATAGCACTAAGATCAGAAAGTACTTTATTTTTTGAGGATGCTAAGTATGTACAGTATTTGCTATTTCCAGCCTTGATTATTATAATATTAATACTGATGATTTATTGTAATGTTAATGTAATAAAAAAGTAGTAAAAAAAATCTACACATTAAAAAACCTACAGATAAAAAAAAAACATAATTTGTGTCTCCCCTATTCTCATAGTATATTACAGTAAAGACCCACTTGTTCCTTTACACCATGAAAGAGACACCCAACATCCCAAAATGCTGGTCTTGTTGTAATACTGAGAATATCAAAATCTATGATATGAGACTGGGCTTTCTAATACTGTGTGCCTGCCTTGTGGAATGAATCCCAACCTTCCCCCATTCATCAAGTTAACACTCTCAAAACCTTTCAGTCTGGACTTAAAACTTTGCTCTTTATTGCTCTCCACAGTTATAACCGGGCTGAATCATCCCTCCTCATGGGTCTTAATGGGATGGATTGCCTGCCTCCAGCTGTGGGGCATAATGGCCACCGATTATCCCTGCAGTGGTGTTGCCATGCACTCTACTGTCCCTTAGTTATGCTGCTATAGCCTGGAGCTGCTACAGACCTTTTATATTTTACATTAAACTCTCTCTCTCTCGATCGATCGATCTACAGTATATACACATTATGTTCTGTGAAGTGCATCATCTAGACTGGTTAAGGGTTAAATTGTCACTTAGGTCCCAAAAGTGGGTTGCGAAGCCTTTAACAAAGCTGGCTATGACTTGAAAATATTTATAGCACAAATGGATAAAGAACACAACATTTAAAATGCTGCAGAAGAAAAGTTGCCAATTACCCTGTTGCCGATTCAATGTAAAAGAAAAATGCTATTAAGTGCACATCAGTTGGCGATTCAGTTGTATGTGTCCTGGATATAGAGATGACCGGTAATTTCCCTGTTTGGGTTACAACTTCCTAGCAATGGCAAATTGTCAGTCTCAAGGCAAGTCTGAAGCACCACTGTTTTTACCTGCTTGCACTCAGCCCAGGAAAATACCAACTTTTCATTAGAACAGCTCAAATCAAACTGTTGTATTCCCAGACTGACTAACATAAACTGACCAGACAACCGTGTGGAACAGAATGTGCTTTCCTCTGATGTGAAAGGAGAAGCCTCCATGGCTGCTTTAGCAGGTTTATTGTATAAAGTAAAGCTACTTCTGTTCTGTCATGTCTGGTGAAAATATGAGTGTCTCTCTATTTTCCCGACTCCTTGACATAGCTCTACCTCTTTGATAAGCTGAAGATGGTCTTTTCAATGACATTTGCCACTTGAATATGTGAGGTAGGAGAGAAGAGAAAACTGCTGTGTCTGGCAATGTTTGGAGGTTCTTTATTTGCACATCTGTTATGTAAGGCTCCAGAAGAAAAAAAAAAAACATTCCGGTGCAAACCCTTTATGTGTTGTTGTAAACGAATAGCACATTCCTCAGGTTTGCCCTGCCATTTTTCTATAGTGCTACATGGAGCTTTCTCAGAGAGCAGACATCTTCTGCGCCAGACCAAGTCTGAGAGTTAAAGTCTCTATGTGAAGGCCATGCACACAGTAGGTGTGGCAAGGGGGGGGGGGGGGGGGGGTTGGAGGGGGGTTCTTTTGGGTCTTCTATAACTCTCTATTTCTTTCCAAACGTTGGCACATGGTGGTTTAATGACAGCAGCCCAAAAAGATGTCTGAATGGAAGTCATTAAAGAGTGCTTTAGAAACAGCAAAATGAGACAGAGAAAAGTGCGAGTTGAGCGGATTTGTCACACTGCTGCTGATTAATATGGCGGGTCGATAGGATCTGCCCCTCTGGTGTAAGGTCCTACATTACAGCTCCATATCCCCCTCTCTGCCATGCATGCTTCCTCTCTCGCTCTTTTGTGGAGATCAAACAATTACTCTGCTAATTGTAAAAACCACATTGTGGAGTGAAAAGCAAGACGAATTAATGGGGAGAAGGAGAGTTATTATGGCTTAATCACCAGGCTGAAGAGTCCATTACCGATCTCATCATGTGACTCATTCACACTGATGCTCCAGCCCAAATTACCACACCTCCTTGCTATTAATCCCAGCCTGTCTCAGTATCTGGTGAAGTGTCAACATGGTGTCATACGCAGTGTTGAAAAAGAAAGAAAGGATGATAGAAAAGAAAGAAGCTGGGGTGTGGGGGGTGGATAGGAACACATGCAAATAGGCTCTCACACAGTGGACCAATGCGAAAAAGATTCATTAGCGTTATGTTCTTGTCCAAAATGTATAAACAAAAACTGATAATTTTCAAATGAATTCCATCTGAAAGTATGCCCCATGGAGCAAAAAGCGAGCGTATGATGATTGGGACTATATTATCACACAAGAGGCTGTGGGCGTCCTGGGGGTAATCAGATGCAGGGCAGGAAGGAAGGGAGAGGGGCGGCGGCAGAGAGGCGATGCTGTGAGGAGATTCATGGCAGAGTTTTGAAGCTGCGCGCTTAATAAGCCTCATGAAAACCACCCTTAAACAGAGACAGAAAATATGCCCTGCTATCTTCTTCTTTATTCTGTTGTTACTTTCACTTTTATTCTTTCTCGATTACTTTATCTTTCTTTTTTTCTTTTCTTTCATCTACAGTATTTCCCAGTGTTTCTGTTTTCCTTTATCTACCTCTTGTTCTCTAAACATCTCTCTCTGTCTCTCTCTCTCTCTCTCTGTCCCCTCCTCTATCCCTGGGGGAAGTTGGTCCATGAGCTGAGCTGCTAGGTGATGTCGAAAGAACCATCCAAATTTAGCCATCTTCCACCATTGTTCTAAAAGGTGGATTGATGACACAATGGGGAGACCAGACAACTGCTTACCAGAGGATGGCCCCGGTGCACACCTGGGCTTTGGGGAATGGCTCTGGTTGTCGCCTTAAGTGTTTTCTGTTGCTGTCAAACAAGGCTGAATCATGAGAGACCACTGAATGCATCTTATTTTTAACTAGGCTTTCAACAACCAAAGGTGCACTGCCAGATAAAAGCTTTAAAAGGGACAAAAATGGATGAGAGGCAGGCTGGGATATGCTCTGACATATTTTTTTGTGTCATGACACTAACCTCTGTGTGACCGGTGTCTGTCACCTGTTTTTTTTTTTTTTTTTTTTTTCATGTATGTATGCGACAGTCAACTTTACTTCCTGAGTTGAGGCCAATCCCGAAGGGAGGGTGTGGTGTAAGTGTCTGTGTGTGTATGTCAGTGTGTGTCTGTGTGTTTGTGTGTGTGAGAAAGAGAGAGAGAGAGTGAACGGCAGTGACTGGGGAAGCGCTTAGACGTGAATATAAACACCATCGTGGCCTTAATTTCATCTGTAAGCTGTCACTTTCGCTGAGGAACAGCTTTTAACTTGCTGGTGTGGGAGGGGGGTTGGGGATGCAAAGGCAGAGAAGTCTCATGGTGCATCTTTAATGAAAATCACTTCAGACACAGAAAACAGTTATTTGCAGCTCCACATGCAAAGCCAAGTTCACAAAATGAACTTTGACACCATTTCATAGTTGGGTTTTATCTCTCCCTCTGTCTCTCACTCTTCCGTTCCTCATTTTTCCTCTCTCTCATGCAACCTCAACCTGAACTCTCTATCTAGCCATTTTGTCTGTGTTTCCTCACTCCCTCCCTTCCTTTTTCACTCTCTCTATTTAGTTTGAATTCCCTCTGAGAGGTTACTTAAGACGCTGGAAATGGGAAAAATTGATTAGAATGAGATGTCTGATTATGTGTGAGTGTGTGCATGTGTGTCTTTGTGTGTGTGTGTGGGAAAGAGAGTGTGTCTGTGTCTAAACAGCTCTTTTTTGTTCAAATCTCTTTTAAAAATGCATCTGCCATCTTTATTGCTGTTGCTATTATTTATATATACATGCCGGAATGTCTATTTGCACCCCGGGTACAAAAAGGCACCAGGGTAATTATTTACAGACACAGTGAACATATATTTGCGCATGCCCAAAAAGGCACCAGAAATAGGCTTTGCAAGAACATTATTGATAACATTTGCATTAGAAAAATCTGGTGTTTTATTTGTCTAATCTTCATTCAGTGAACACATGAATACAATAGTTAGTTTGAACGTTGCAACATAAACTAAAACGATTGAGTCTATAATTGTTTAGCATCCTGCAACGTTGAAACCAAATTGCTCCATTTATATGCTGATTGGTGGTATAGTAGTGGATAAGAAGAGTGGATAAAAAGTTTGTCATATTATTATTTCAATAGTTTTTAATGTTAAACCATTACCATTATGGGAAACGCTCCAAATGTAATTTTTATCATGCACAGTCACAGAAAAGAATGATAACAGCTGTAGAGGGGTACCTTGTTTCACAGAGGACTCTTATTGGCTCTGTCCCAACCTGGTGTGAGAGATGGTCAAATGGTCCTAATCTGAGCTGCAAAGATATTACTTAGGTATTTAGGTAAAGGGAGCAAAAGGGCATGATTTACAGAAAATTACTTTTTAGGGATCACACTCAGAGAATACTTACAGACATTTCATACTGTATGCAGGAATACAGTGTTTTGGACATTAAAACTGCATTAAGCTACAACCACATTATATTGCATGTTGTCTGCACAGTAGCGGACTCAGCTTGGCCTCATAAGGAAGCACCCGCACTTTCCACTTCAGAAAGCAGATCATGACTCTGATGCCGTTTCCATACACATACTGTAAGTATGCTTCAGTGTAAATAGCATTGTTTACTACAGACAGCTTGTAAGTAGCCATAGTTACTTTAGAGTCACCTAGGTGCATCCACCATATTATACACATGTGCACATATCCATGTGTATCACAGTGGGCCAGTTCGGTCCCCTTAAATAGACTTTTAATTGTCATGGGCCGTGTGATTTATCAGAGCCAGTAAGAATGCTTTATGGTTATCAGACTAATTTATTCTAAGCTATAACAATAGTTTATGGCAATCAGGGCCATGTTCAGTAACTCAGTGACTATGAAGCCATCTGTTCGACCTCCCCAGTCTTGAATCAATGCCTGTAAATAATGTTGCCAAAGAGTCCTGTGCTGCCATATTGCTGCTGGAGTGCCTGATGAAGTTTTGTGCAGAGTGCTTTTAGTAGCCCTGCTTTCAGTGAGCAAAGATAAAGATCAGGTGGTGTTTCTCTCCTTTCTCTCTTTCACATTTCCTTTAGTTCAATAACACACACACACACACACACACACACACACACACACACACACACACAACCATACACACTATACACATAATTCTAAAGACACTAACAGAATCACTATGGCTGTGTTTACACTGCCAGTTTGAAGTGACCCAAATCCGATTTTTGGCTCTCATGTGGCACGTATCCGATCTGTGCCACCACAGTGTAAACAGTAAAAAAAACACATGAATTCCGATCTCCTCAGATCGGATACAGGCCCCTTTCCTATGTGGTTTTAAATCAGATATGGATCGGATATTTGTTTGTGTGTCTACAGTCTAAACAGACAAATCGGATATTCTACTGCAATGCGTCCCACATGTCATTAATCTGTGACAAATTCGCGTCTGTTAATGAGGTTAGCTCACAATTCAGAATGGGCGCGCTGGCAGAGCATGCAACATAAAAGCAGAGCAACATAAAAGTTCCCCGGCCCATCCCGAAATTAGCCACCCATTTGTCGTGGCCATAGGCGGCGGCAACTCGCTCCCACCAGTCGTGCATCCGTTCGCGGACCCCAATCTCCCTTTCAATTGCTGAGGTGGCAGCAATAATTGCGGTGTACACGTTTTTTCCTTCTCTGTTTCAGATTGTTGGTATGAAGAGGACGTCGCAGGGTTTTGAAAGCGAACAGCAGACATAATTCTGTCGCGTCCATTCTGGAACAGTGTTTGATTTCAGATGAATACAATTAGTTAATTAGTCGACATAGACATGCATAGGTCTTGTGTGACTGAAATTGTTAACCCGTGAAATGTGTTTTCTGTGTTAACAAGTGCAGGTCCCGTAGGCTAAACATAATGTTTTCCAAGAAACTTTTAGCCCATGCGTATGCGGGCCATTTCAAGTGTCTGGCAAATGTACTGTAAACACACATGATCGGATTTGGGTCACTAGCGAAAGTAGATGTAAACATGCAATCAAAAAAATCGGATATGAGCACAAAATCGGAATTGAGCATATCCGATCTGCAGCCTATGAGACACACTATACACATAACTCTAAAGACACTATACATACTACAGTATACACATAACTCTATAGAATCACTATGACACACACACACTAGTGGACACTGCATGCAAATTTTCTGACAGCTATGATTGACAGTTTTGTTTAAACATTAAATTGTTTAAATAAATTCTCCAAAGCCTTTCAGCGATTAGCCCCTCACCATCTGCTCTGAGGACACGGAGCCGTTTACTGGTGAAGGAGGACGGCTGTGAAAGCAATGAGAAATCTTGTTAAAACCATGGCCGTATCCTTCCTGTAAAAATCCCTCGGTGCCCTCGGAGAGAAGTCATCCTTCGCCACTATTGTCCTTTGCGCCTCTGCCAGCCTTTTTTTCCCCCTTTTTCATCTCCACATACAGTCAAGAGCCACAGTCTGCCTCATCATCTCTCTGCTGTAGCCTAGCATACACTTGCTTCGTCACAGCTGTTACTCATCATTTGTAATTGAGGGAAAAAGCACAGTCTTTCTATGGGCCCCATGCAGAAAAAAAGCCTAAGTGCAATTTTGCTCTCCAATACTGTATCATTGAATCACTTGTTTGTTCAGACAGTGTGTGTGCCAGGTTATTGCTAACTTCACAAAATGCACAGCTTGACCATCGATAGCAGGGGCATTAGGGCCTGTGATATAAGCACCACACTGTCCTGAACTAGCTAAGCAAAACAGGTGTGATTAATGGAAGTCACTAAAAGTGTTGTTGCTGTGCTCTAATAGGGTATTGTACAGTATGTTTTTCACTGCTGCTCATGCCAGATGTACCTACGACTATTAAGGAATATTATCCAGGGGTAGAGAATTGAGAATACGATTCTTCTTAACTGTGCCTAACACCCAACCTCCTTTCTACACACACACACACACACACACACACACACACTTTCATTTCCACATCAGTTCAGACATGAAAATGTGGAGGTTTGCATACAGTAAAGATGATCGACCTTGCATCCTGTACACACATCCAACTCATGTCTCATTTGTATCGCATTTGGGCAGATGCATCGCAGTCTAAACAGCTCCCATTCAGATCCGTTTTGACTGTCTGTGACGTCTGTGTCCCTTACACTGACAGCCCGCCTATTTCGAGTTGTGGTGCTACGTTACAAGCATGGAGGAAGATGCTAAAAACAATTCTCCTAGGACAGAGGAAGAAACTACATGCCTCATAAATCTTTGGGGAAATGGGTTTGTCCAAGCAAAGCTAGAGGGGACTTTGAGGGAAAGAGGGTTTCGACGGTCTGTTCAGCTTGTCCCAATTACACTCACTGGATGACGCTTCCGCTCGTTGCTACAGCAACCTGTCAGATCGGTCAGTAATGTGGCCCAGTCTGAAAAGAGCCATATCCAACAGTCTGCCCTAAAATCGGATATGAGAAGGAATCCGATTTTAATCAGATTCGCCTGCTGTCTGAATGTGGCCAAAGAGAAGCCATGCAAACGACTAGCGCCCACTAGTGGTTCTGCTGGGTGGGTGAGTGATCCTGTTTTGAGAAAGGGTTCCCCTGAGCTAAAGCCCTAATGGTTCCGTTTCAAGCCAGTGTGTTTGTGGCCTTAGCCTGAGTTCTGGAAGGTTTTCTGCCTCATCTCCACTGGAAGTGTTTTACCATCCAAGTTCTTTTTTTTTTTTTTACATCACCTGTAATCAAATCTGCGACTTTATGAGGCCTGACAACACCTTCTTCCTCTTTTGTGGCCATGCTTTACACAAGGAAGGGAAAAAAGTGAAGATGGGCAGAGACAGAGCGAGAGACAGAGAGAACGGGGAGTGTGTTTGGTAGAGAGAGACGGAGAGAGAGTGAGAGAGAGGGGAAAAATATTACGGACACTTAGGGAGAAATATGTGTGTTGTCCGCAGAGAGATGGAGGGGAGTCATAAAAGGCATGCGAGGTGTAATAAAGCACGAGACGCCCTGCCATCAATCTGTTCCAACAGGGTCCCACGTTCCACCGCACAGCCCCGCCCCGCCCCACTCCAATCCACTCCACTTTACGCCACTCTGATCCACGAGCCGCTGAACCGCCGGATCTATGTGCGACCCGGCCACGCTGCAACACAACACT
>JAGFZM010005205.1:0-40396 GCA_017657215.1 Limnothrissa miodon | reverse complement strand
GAGAGAGAGAGAGAGAGAGAGAGAGAGAGAGAGAGAGAGAGAGAGAGACTTGTTTTTCTTAAGCAGCTGATTATCCTCCTGCTTAATTGATCTCCTTATTGAACCATGGCTTGAGGTTTTGTACTTAGCCAGTGCCCTCGACTCATACAGCGATAAGGACTCCAGTGTTTTACCCCCCCTCTCTCCCCTTTCAGCCACTTCACTTTAACCACAGCAGAGATGGGTTAATATCTCCTGATGAGTGCAATTGTGCAGTTAAAGCACCTGATGGATTTCAGAACCCACAGCTGCCCTTGGCTATAGCCAACTCCGAGCCATTGGGGCTGACTGTTCACCCGCTTGAAATGATGCAAGAAAGTTGACCCTGAGCAAAGTACAGTATGGATCGCTTGGGTGGCTTTCCTTTTTTGTCAATGACTAATGTTCGTTTTAGTTATTGATGTGGCATTCAAGTGGGCACTGGAAGCTCTTAAGCCAAAGCATACATGCAGCCAGAGTTTATTTGGAAAAAAAAGGTTTGAGCGTGTGTGTGTGTGTGTGTGTGTGTGTGAGAGAGAGAGAGAGTATGTGTTTTCAGTTATGCTACATAATTGTGTTTGCCATCTTGCAGTCTCGTTTCATTAAAATGTGACTGGAGCAGAGGAGAGAAGAGGAGTCACTCAGATGCTGAGTGCTTTCACAGCAAGCTTGTTAGTGGGCTGTGCAGGGCGGTGTTTTAATGACTCTCTTCTTGGCCTGCTCTTTGCTAGCCCCTCAGACACAAAACAAAACATGCTATATTGTAGGAACACAAGGGCTGCAGATTTACAACTAACCACCGACCATTTCTGTTGGAACTTGACAGTTGTGCAGGTGCACACTTTTTTTTTTAGCAGTTTCTCAAAAGAGAATTGTGTGACTTTAAAAAGTTGTGCAAAAGGTTGAAACATTCCATCTAAAACTTGGACCTAACAGTCTTCTCATTATACCAGTTCATTATCAGTTCTTTTTTTCAATGCAATGTGGTAATTAAAAGCTGTACCACACCTCCTGCTTTCAGCAGATGCAAATGTTTCCCCCAAAAACATCAGTCTAGTTAAGCCTAGTTTATGCCCACTATTGATGTGCAGTCATTCTACTTGGAAGTGGTAGCATACGGTTGGAACTCCACAGCCACATGTCTAGAAGTCCATGCCTTTGTGTATATGCTTATAGTGAATGTATAGTCTGCAATAACTGCTCATGTTGGTAAGACTTTATTTTAAGGTGTCACTGTTTGAGTGTACATAATTAGGTACAGTGCACTGTATAAATGACTGACTTGGATGTACCAACAATCTGTTATATTGTGTAACAGCCCACGTGTTATTTCAGACTGATGACGATAAAGTGATGTCACTTCACCTTTAGCTCTGCACCCTCAACTGGCCAACATAAGGGTGTCGTGATCAGTGATTCATCCACTTCAGCATTAGGGTGCCTTGGTCATTTGTCCAGACTATTGCCTCCCATCAAGATTCCAGCACTTTGACAGAGTACTATAAAGAGAATTCTTCATATTACACTGTAACACTGGAATGTAGGTACACTAGTATATTATTATGCATGGTTACACAATAAACCCATTAAAATAATGTGTACTATGTAAATGCCTGCATATGACATGGATTGTATGTATTTTGTCATCAATGTCTTGGAACACGTTCATTGAAGCTCACAGAGAGCCATATAGCACAATGTTTAATTTCGTAGATGTAGTGTGGACATATCTGATACTGTACACTTTAATGCGTTTATTCCATATCAAAGCAAAACAACATGTACCAATACAGCTGTTGTGTACTATGTAGGTACTGTATACTGTCAACTGGATACTCTTTTTAAAGACAGTGATGTTCACATTTTGGACAAGAAAGACTCTATATAGATCAATCATCTAGATCCTGTGATCATAATAGGCAAACTTTGGTTCAAATTCTGTTTGTTTGCATCTTCATCTAGCTAAATATGTGAGATTGCTGAAGTACACCAATGACAACTTGGGCAACTCTTTTGCAGCTACACTAGATAAGAACAGAGACGTGACACCCATGAGATATTGCAGAAGTTGGAGAACAGCTAAAATCCCATCAATTATTTATTAAAAGGTGCATGATGACTCACAAAATACATTCTACGATGTTACTTTAGATGTCTGGCTGGCTTAAAGCAAGTTGGGGAACGATAAGACTATTTACAGTAACTAAGCAAAACTTACTGCTTACCTTTTTATTTATTTATTTATTTTTTTAAGTTAGCCTGCCAGTATCTGTGATGGGGAAAGGTGTCATTTTTGTCACAGGATATTTCTTCTTAATATTCCAATCGCCAGGAATAATGGAGCGGTATCCAAACATAAAGAAGAAGAACTCCCTGCAAGCATCTTGTTTCTGTGAGTTTGAGTGACGTGGCGGCCATATTTTGGTTAAAAAAAACAAAACAAAACAAAAAACATTTCTTGATCTCAGGCGGTTGCTGATCACCATTTCTTACCAGCATGCTCTGTATATAACCCAGCTCTTGTGGTCCAGGTTCTCCATCATCAGGTCAGATATTGAAGAAGGCTTTTGGATGAAAGGTTAAATTTTCAGCCCTTTAGACTACCATGACTTAGATGAATAAGAACTTTCACAGACACAAGTCTGTTTGTCTATTTTCAAAAATAGCATGGCAGAACAAGGTGCATCTTACACCAGCAAACTCTAGAACTGACTGAGCAAACAAACACAAGTCAAACATGAACTCTCAGGCTGTCTTTCTCTCTCTCTCTCATTGTCAAACTCTGCCCTTGCTTTGCTCTTCACTAACTCTGCCCTTGCCTTGCTCTACACATTTCTAATACAAGTTATAAACATAAAAAAACAAATAGATGACATGTTGATAAAAGGATAAAAGGTCAAAGTAGTTTGTAGAAAATCATAAAACAAAAAAAAACATTACTGTTAGGGTAATTTTTCTTTGTTTTTCTCTTCACTTGACAATTCTCTCTTCAATCTGGCATCTTTTTTCTCTCAATTTAATTGCTAACACACACACACACACACACACACACACACAGTTTTTTTCTTTATTTTTCTCAGCCGTTCTTTTCACCTCACATTTTCTAGAGATCTGCAAGGAAATCTGTTTTTGCTGACAGAGGGCTGTGTCCACTGTATTTACTCTTGATTGTCAGGACTGAGGACTTCCTCAGGACTGATTTGCTACTTTGGGCCAAGTACGTTTGATCAGCTAAGGGTGCTCAGACGTCCAGGGTATACATCAGTCGCCAGTGTTAGACAATGTTCCTCTAATGAGAGGCCTGGAGATGACATGAACATTAAGGTAGATAGGAGCAGATCCTGTTGGCCAGGTTTAGTGATTTGAATTTGATGCAATCATCCTACTGCAGTGGAGCTTAATAAACAGGTAGGAAATGCACCGTCTTTGGCAGGAACACTTAAAGTGGACTGCATTCCGGATAATCTGTAACAGTCTCACAGCACAGGCTGGAAGGCCTGTTAAGAAGTGACTGCATTTAAAGAGATAACCAGGGGCTGGGTTACATATGGCCTGATCTTCCCTATTTTACTATTTACAAAAGTGTCTTGACCTGGCTACAGAGCTAACATGATCCACAAAGTTCAGCTGGTCATCGATTACGATTCCCAGGTTTCTTGCAACTTGGTGGAAACAATAGAGAATGCTGATGTTTGGATGTGGTTGTCATGGTTGGGAACAGATCATTTTAGCATTTTGTGCTTTGAATGAAGCATCTGCTAAATGCATAAAAGTAATGTTAATCATTGACTTTATAGGTGTGACATAAAGTCAATTTGCAGGTTGATCATTGAATTAGTTTTGACTGTTTTGCCTGTCAACGTCTCATCCTTTAGCAGTATTCTTCCTCTTTAATACTTGACTCTTCTTTAGTTACAAATGACTAAATGAATTAAACATGACTTCTAGGCCAGGTATATTCAATTAGTAATTAGACCACCTCCATTGTAACGTAGACACAATTCTCCAGACAGAAAATCAAAGCATTTACATCTTCATTTCCTCAAGAAAGTTTTCTGTCATTGTAGTTATGCACTATTCATATTGTTCTTAAACAACCACACTTACAATGACTTCTTTTAACACAAATATATTGGACCATGTCCACAAATGTACGGCATTAGGCCAGCGCCATGTGTGCACTTTGCACTATGCATAAGCTTGGTTTAAAAAGATACTTTCCTATGAAGGTAGATATGTTCCAAAATGCACGAGCGTGTAGATTCCATTTGAGGACTTGTAGAATATAATGTGAGAATGCGTAGAACAAATATTTGAACTTGTAAATGCCTATTTTCATATACGTGCGTGTTAAATTTGCAGTCACGGTGAAAAAAAACACACGAGTGCGTGAAAAAAAATGTGTGAACTTGCAGATTGAAATGTTCACCTTTGGAAAATATTCACACAGAGAAAAATATTAATAGATGTGTAGATTGATATTTGCATGAATAGAGTGACATGTACATTCATAATGACAGATACAACTACAAATCAGCAACTGCAACTTCTCAAATGTGTCCCAGCAGATTCAAATCTGCGCGCCTTGACTTTTGCTACAAATCTTGCGATGAGCATGTTGCAAAACCGATTTGCACTCGTAGAGAGGGGGCTAAGGGGAGGGGAGGGGTGGGGGAAGGGGGAGGGGTTGACTCAGTCAGAAAGGGGAGAATGATATGCCTAATGTGAAAAAGCTTAATGTAGCTTAATGTGCCAAAACAGCGGTGAATCATTACCAAATTTCGCATGAACATCTCTATTTAGGCCTTCTTACCTCTCCAGAGATCAAAACCTAAATCCCAATATTATAGATGATATCTACGTTAATCGATGACACTTTGGAACATATCTACTATTGCTCATCACATTCATCACATTGCTCTCTGATAAATACTGTCAAGTGTTTCTACCCAACATCCCCACCCCTTACAGCAGCTGAAAATATGTGGCCCTACTAATGTCATTGGTTTTAAAAACTGACCTGAATACAATTCTAATTCAGTAGCCCTATTTTAGGGCAATATGGCCTATAACTGTACCCTTATTCTAGTATACTTTCATAATCAAGAAAAGAAACCACAAGGGTGCTGTAGGATGGTATCACCCAGCCTCTGAAAATAGTCCCCCAGGTCTCCATGGCAGTGATACACACACTGTGCCATTGATCTCAAAGGAGTAACTATATATTTCTCTCTATGATGCAAGCAGGTGTTCTCGTTTGTTATGTAGACGGAAGATGGCTTACTGGATGACTGTTTCCAGGAGCTGTGTGATATAATTGCACCTGCTGTGCTCATGGTATGGTGAATTGAACATGACTGAAATGTACATGTCCATGCCACCCAACTGGGATGACTGAGCCGTGTGCAGCCTCATAAAACCTGTTTTATATCTCCCTCCCTCCCTCTGCCTTGTCCACTTTATTTCTGTCTGTGACCCTTGACGCTGGTTCTTTGCTCTAATAGCCGTCGATAATAATTGATTGCAGTTGCATGATTACTTCACTAGTTCCTCCCGGCAAGTAAAAAAAGTCATTTGTTTCACCACAAGATGCCAATTTGTCATCATTTTATTTGTGAACAAGGCATTTCACTCAAATGTACGCTACACACACATAAAGGGGGTGGGGCGGTTCTCAAGGACTTTGATTGCTTATCAGAAACAGGACCAGGATGAGAGGCAGGCGGGCTGAATAGGAGTCTGTGACGCCTGAAGCTCCAAAAATAGCCCAGGCCCCTGAAACCCTCCCCAGGTAATTACTGGACACAGAGGCCCAGATGATTGGGAAGGTCGATATGAGTTTGAAACTCAAGAATAGGCGCCCACTATTTTCATGCATCAGCATAATAGATTGGACTGTGTGTGTGTGTGTGTGTGTGTATGTGTGTGTATGTGGAAATTCTCAGAGCAACACATACTACATCTCACTGTTATCAGTAACAGCAGCAAGCTGGCAGTGCTTTGACACCACCTAGTTCACAAAGAGTAGTCACACACAAGCTATATCGTACAACTAAGCTACTATTCTCCTCTTAGCCGTGTCACTGCACAATCACCAGTTACATCAAACTAATCCCTCAGCACATTTCTCATATGTACACACACACACCACATACTGCACATACATACACACATTTTTCCCCTTCATGACTGACATCTCCTTCCTTGCTCCCTGCTTGTGATGGTGTCCTCCAGACTCTTGGGCACTGATGTCTGAGTCTCCATCATGTCATCCAGATATAAAGGAGTCGGGTCCATTCTTGTAGGAGAAGAGGAGAGAAAGGAGGGGGAGAGGGGGCATTCTTTTATTAATTGAGGCTCATTAGGTTGCTGTTAATGGCAAGCGTTTTCCCATCACTGCTCCTAATGAATTGACTCTTTTTTTTTTTTGTAGCTGAAAGGGGAAAGGGAGCTGCCACTAACCTGATGCAATTCTAAACCTTAATGGCTTATTATGCAGCAATATAAATCATTTGCAGCTGTTCTGCTCTTTTTAACAAGTCGTCTTTTTGTGCAGTCTTCATTTAAAGACAGAGGCAGAACGAGAGACGGGGACAGAGAGAAAAAAACTACATGACTTCATGACCTTGATGATGGCATCAATGGATGAAGCCCCACTTTCCAAAGGTGCAATTCACAGTCCTCTATATATAATAGCATTTGCACTTATTTGTTAAGGAGATACCAAAGATGGTAGATAGGCGGAGCAGGACATTTCATGACAGACCACTTCCTGGAACCATAATAAGACACGGTGGTGGGGAGTAACTGAACTTTTTATTACTATTTTTTACTGGGTATAATTCTCTTTCATACAGTACAGCCACTCTCTATAGGTCTGTGTCATCCAGGTTTTCTGCACACATTTTGCTGTGTTGCATTCGGGCCAATTTAAAGAACAAGGATGAACCACTTCCTAAACAAATGAATAGCTCCCTGAACTACAGGATGAAGAGCCTGTGGTTGTTGAAAACATCCACAACAACCATCTATTCAAACTGTTTCTATGGAGATTATTTCAACTGGAAAACTATCACCAAAATCACGTGTACTTGTACTACTTCTGTTTGTGCTGTCACCACTGCTAGATGGAGCATGATTGTCTTGATTATGGAAAAATCCACTCTATCAGCAGTTTATTTTTTGTGTGTTGTTGTGGAGGTGTGTGCGTGTGTGCTTGCACGCGTACCCTCATAAACTAATAACTTATCTTGCAGCCTGATAGCTTGCTCTTGGGGCTGCAATGGCTACGCTGTATCATTGTTTAGATGTTTTTCATAGAGATTATTTTAACTGGAAAACTATCACCAGCATCAGCTATAGTTCCTCTGTTTGTATCTTGTCATTGCTGCAAGATGATAGGGCATGTGATCAATATACAATTGCTCGCTCGTGGGCTTTCAGTTTTTTGTGCACTTATCATCTTGATTTTCCTCTGTCGGCAGCTTGTTTTCTTTCTCTCTCTCTCGCTCTCTCTCTCTATCTGTGTGTTTATGTGTGGATGTGCTTATAAGAAATGAGCAGGTGATGCAGAATGAAAGCACCCTCTGGCACAGCATGCAGATAATCACAAGATAAGCTTTCGGCTCACCACAGTTTTAGTACTATGCTAATCTGTTATCACTGGCGAAGAGCTGAGAGATTGTGATTAAAAAGTCCCCAACAGCCATTTTTTAAAACACACCCCGTGGTTGAGCATTGGATCAAAGCATTCGCGCGCGCACACACACACACACACACACACTTACCTGTTTCTATCTACTCAAACTGAACATAAATAGATAGTCATTTCCAGTAAAATGAGTAAACTTATAGTGAAATTCTACAAGCTGCCAAAAACCTGAAGTGATATATCAAGCCAGTTATTTTCAGCAAAAGAGTTATGTAGATAATGTCGACTCGAGTGTGGTTGTCCGTTTGTGTGTTAAATGAATTGTGATTGCTGAATCATTTACATGCGCTAACTGTCACTTTTCCACTTTGGGACGACGGATGGGGTCAGCTGGTGTCTGCTGTAGAAGGCGTGCTGTGAAAAGCAGCGAAGCTCTCAACGTGCTAATTACCGCCATCATTTATCCACCACACTGCCAGCTCTCCCTGCCCATTTCACTAAGATGACAGACAGGTACATCTCTCTCCTTCTCGTACTCTCTCTCTCTCTCTCTATTTCTCTGTCTTGCAAACTCACACATTCATTTTTTTCCTTTTTCACAAGCAGTTTCTTTTTCCTCTGTCGCTGTCATTTTCCTACTCTCATTGTCTCACTTTTTCTTTACTTCTCATTGATGCCACATCTCTCTCTCTCTCTCTCTCTCTCTCTCTCTTGTCGGTCTTGTTCTTTCTTTCTCACACAGAAATGCTTATTCTCTCTTTGCTCTCACCGTCTACCTTTCTCTTCCATTCCCTCTCTCTTTTCCGGAAAGATGACATGTTCAGAATGCCTCTGAACATGACAAACTTTTCCTCATGTACATCAGTCTCTCTATCCCTCGCTTCTAACATCCGGTCTGACTGCTTCCCTCCTTCCAATGCCTGTAAAAGTTTTAGAAAAAAAATTTTTTCAAATCACAGCCCTGTTGTTAAGGTTACCTGTTGCATAGATCCCATTGGTTACACCTCGCTGCTGGTTTACTATTCAGCCTATATGCTGTACCACGTCCTCATTCTTTTGTCTTCTGTCAACACTGGTTATGGGTTTAAAAGGCTTTCCTTCTCAATACCCTTGTTATTGAGACATTTCTGCTTACAGTGGTGCACCTACCCAAAAACAAAAATTGGTCAGTTGTGAATTATTAAAATACCCTTAGCACATAGTGAACACACAGTGAGTTGAGCCACTCACTAACCCTAGCACAATGGGCCACCTGCTACAGCAGCACCCAGAGAGCAGGTTAGGTGGCTAACCAGTGGGCCTCAGATGCCTCCATGCAAGTTGGATCATCCCGTCCCGTGATCCACAGCTGACTGGGACAAACCTGATTTGAAGTCAGTGGCACGTGACGGAAATGCTCTGACTACAGTATGAATACAGCCTAATTTGTCACCTGTTACCACATGAACTCCCCAGATCCCAGGCCAGCACTATCTGTATCTCTCTGCCTCGATGCCCAGTTTCAAAAGTGGGGAAGTATCTGACATCTGTTGAAGATCACTATGGAAAGGGTTTGGCTCATACACAGAAGGGTGTGTGTGTGTGTGTGTGTGTGTCTGTGTGTCAGTATTGACAGCCTTTAGACACAGGCTGCTGCTGCTAGACCTCAGTGTTGTTTCTCAGCCCTGGTTCTAGTTCTCTCAGCCTCTGTGTGAATTTGTAAAAGACCTGATTGTTCAGCCGAGGTTATAAGGGTGCTTCAGCCACACTTACCCGAATCCACATAGCAAATTAAGATTTTGTTTCACTTTCATCAAAAACATGCAGTTCAGTTTTAAACTGTCAGGTTGAATTTTTTTTTTCAGTTAACACTGACCACAGTGTGCTTGAAGATAACTGATTCCCTTGCTTTCTAGTTCAATTGTCAATTACTATAGTTCCTATAGATACCATTCAAAAGAGCATTAATATGGAACAGTGATTGATGTTTTTTTTTTTTTTCACCAGATCATCTTCATAGGTGCCCTGTTATCTGGGAATAGAGGACACCCTGTCAGAATTTCATTCATCCAGGGCGATAATTCTGTGTATCAGCATCTGAACAGTTTCTTTATGGTCCCATTCCAATATTTTATCCATGGTAATGAGGGTGAACACATACCTATGCAAAACAGTTTTGAGTGGAGTCACTCATCATGTACAATACACCATGAAGCCCTGTGTAAATACTGTACATCTGCTTACAGGCTCTGTGTCTCAGAGGTGCAGTCTGTGGGTTTGACTACTTCGCTCACAGACTGGTGAGGAGGCTGAGTGAGTCTCCCAACCTAACAGCTTTCAACATTTATACTTTCATAATGTGATTCCTTCAGATCTCGTGGAGGGGTGTGTGCTTGCGTGCGTGTGTGTGCGTGCGTGTGAGAAAGAGAGAGAGAAATAAGGAGGGAGAGCCGAGAGACCTTAATGCTGAGAGGTGACTAATTTTCTCTCGTGTGGCAGATGATGCATGGCGTCTCTTTTCCAGGTAGTTATGGGTAGGTGGGAGTATGTCTTTCCTTTTCTAAATTAGCACACTAAGTCGGCAAGCTGTCAGGACTGCAAAAACCTTTTATATTTAGGGACCTTACGTATGCCAATTTGCCACAGAAATGCTCCAAATATTGCTATCACAGGAAAAAAAGTTCAAGAGGAAATGAAGCATCTGCAAAGACCTGAGGTGTTGATTGGCACGAAACAGTTCATCATTCTGTAGCAGCATCAGAACGTGTAATATGTGAGGCACAGTCAGCTGTCCTCTGCACTTTCAATTTATTTAAAATAAGTCTAAATACTGGAGCACTCGTGACGTGATAGTTATTTCTTGAATATAGGGAAGCATGCAAATAAATCCCAAAAACATTGTCAAGTATTAAAGTTAATTAATTTTATGTCTTTTTATTTTTTTTATTTAAATTTTATGTGACTAAGCCATGATATTATATGATTATATAGATTATGTTTTTCACATTTGTTTGTTTGTTGGCCTATCTGTCTGTGCAAAACAACTTTTTGGACAATGTGCTTATTAGGACAAGGAACAGATTAGATTTTGTTGGTAATCTGAAGATATATTATATTATTAAGTTAAGGATTAGACGGTGATATTAGCATCTCTCTGGTGCTAATACAGGGAAACTCTAATCTCTGCCTTCTTGCTCAATGCCTTTAATATACTGGAAGTCAGATCCTACTGTGCCGTTGCTCAAGGCTACACTGTCAAAGCAAACAAGGGAAGTTTGTGTAGCAGGTAATTCTAAGACCTTTCATACTTTCATTGCAACAGAATTATTTTTCCCTGTGATTCATGCAATTTTTTATCTCTAGTCTTTTTTGCAATGATGAAAGAGGGCTCTGAGCTGTCACTAAAGCCTCTGGCAGCAGCCAGACACACAGTGGAGAGGACCCTTGTTGTCTATCTTGCGTGGGTATGATGGTCCTACACGATGGGAGGGGTGATGGAGAAGACACCTGGGTTGTCACTACCCTGACAGTTGGCCATGATGTGAGGAAATCAAACTAGTCTAGTGTACAGAAAACAAACAAACACATAAATAAACAAAACAGAAATCTCACGTATAAAACAAAAATCTTTTGTAAATAAATTGTCTAGTCGTGCTTTACAGAATGTCTAAAGAAGAAACCACACAGTTGTGTACCCAGTACAGTGTGTACAGTGTGTACACAAGACAAATGTTTTATTGAAGCCATGTGAAAACTTAATGTAAGGAAGTCTTCTTTTCTTTTGTTATGACTGTTATGGCTGTTATGACAGCAGACTGACTGGCAGCGACCGGTGCTGTTAATGATACACTGCCATCCACTCACTCAGTTGCACCCCAACACACACACACACACACACACATTCTGTCATTCCTACAGCTATACTTTCTTTCACACAGCTATACTGTCTCCTTCTCACTGGGAGGGAAACTTTCAATATAATTTTAAGTAAAGGATTCAAACATTCTACTAATGGTGTGAAAAACTGAAGCCAAACTCCTATGTTTGCCTGTTGCTGAAAAAAAAAAAAAACAACTTGCCAACTCTGATGTGTCTGTGTCATGCCATTAGGCATGTTTTAGTAAAGCCGCGGCAGCCCATATCCATGGGAACGCGACTTCCTCCCCTTCTGTGTTGGTTATGACAGACGGCGGGACTGACTGGCAGGAGTCTGCTGCTGTTAATGATGCGCTCTCACCCACACGCTCCGCCGGGGTCCAGAGGTAAATATTCTCACATGTTCATGATAAATGACACTAATGCCTTTCTCTTCTTTCCCCCTCTTTCTCTCTCTCTTTCTAGCTCTCTCTCTTTTTACCTATCTCTCATTTGCTCTCCTCCTCTGTATGCGTTCGTCTTGTGTTCCGTAGCTCAGTTTGTAGCCATAGCTGCTCCCTTGGAAAGATATGGAACAGAGGGCAATTTCATCCTGCCTAAAGCGAGGTTTGTAATTATATTCCTCCCCTGCGTCTGTGCGTGATAAGACACACACGTAGTGCTCACAGTCCATTACCTCGATTTGTCAGTGTCAAAGACACTGCATCTAGAGTGGGAATAAATTGCATCAGACATTCTACACAAGGCTTTGGCTGGGTGATTGAATGATTGAACGCTCACACAGATACACATACACACACACACACACTAGACGTGTTTATGCATATTTCCCCACTCTCATCAGACAGACTTTGGTTGGACATGACCGTTACACTCGCTTGTGGCCTGCTCGTCCCTGGGAGTGCGTGTGATTTCAGCAGTGGTGGAAAGCACCTCATGAGCTGGATGAATCTCATCACCGCATGGCTGTCAAACAGTGGTTTTCTAAAGCTCTGTCCCTCTGAACACTGAATCCCTCCAATCCCTTACAGAGGTTCCTCTGTGTATGTGTGTGTGTGTGTGAGAGAGAGAGAATGAGAAAAGAATAAATATTGTAGAGGGAATGACAGAGACAGTGAGAATTTGAGGGAACATCTGTCAGAAAGAGGAACTGGACTTAAAAAGTGTGTGTGTGTGCGTGTGTTTGTTGTCTATGATAGGGGGTGGGTGTTGAGCCAGAGAGAGAAAAGGGAAAAGGAAAGACGGAAGTGCGAATGCATTTGTGAGCGTATGTGTGAAAGAAAGCATTGAACAGAACAAGCGTAATTTTATGCATGTGTAATTGCATATTTGTGTGTGTGTGTGTGTGAGAGAGAGGGAGAGAGAGAGAAAAGAGAGTAGAGGAACAAACGAACAAAAGAATCAAAGTCTCGTCAGGAGGTCTGTGACACCTCAGCCACCCGCCTCCCAGCCGTCCCCACAGCCCCTCCTGACCCGTCACCCATCACAGTGCCATCCCTCTCCCTCTCTGTCTGAAGGCACAGAGGTGGCCTCGCCTGCTGGATCATTACTATGCTAGCCTGTCATGGCAGCCTCGCATCCAACACCAAGCTCCCAGATATCTTACAGAGGAACGACAGTATTGTAAGATAGTCATGGGAATGAATGTATTGATACATCTAATAAACATTATTCTTAGGTGTGCAAAGCAAAACTGTATTCATATTTTCTTGTCTCTTAGATTTAGAAAACACAGTGACAGTGACAAGCTAGTAAGATGAGGATAAGGCACAACTACAGTACTTTACCAGCATCTACATCATTTTTAACTTTTGAAACGTCCCTGAAATCCTCTTTGTGGGTAGAAACTCGTATTGTGAAATGTTGGACACGCCAGAGCCCTCTGTTCTTAGATTGCCAAACTGTTGTCGGAGGAATAGAGTGATACCTGACAGTGCTGGAGCGAGTGCTGGTAGTGAGCGTAAACTCGCCTACACCTTCCGTACTTACCACAGCACACAGTTCAAGTAATACTGGTCTATGAGTGACCAGACTATCGCTGAATTTGGTACAAGAAAACCTTCAGTGTTGAAGATGAAACATTACCTATTTTAATAGATTTGAAAGAAATTGGCTGTATGAATGTCCCCAATATTGTAAGTAGTTTACTGCACATAATTTTGACCAGAATAATAAATGTCCCTCAGAGCCATTAAGTTAATCCAATGCGATGCCAAGTCTGGGTCTGCTGCCTGGTTACCCAGACAACAAAATGTATTTGGGCCAGATGTTTACTAGCATTTGGCGCGGGTCCGCCAAACGGGTCTGGGTCTTTTTTTCCAACGGGCCAATACCAGAACGGTTCGGAATTACGGATCGGGAACGGATCTGGGCCAGAACTGGTCCAGAGCAGTCATTAATACCATTACACGTGGAGCGGATCTGGCGCAGATCTGTTCTTGATCCGTAACAAATATCAGGGGCTCATCTGGCCCTGGTCCATGATTCATATCTGGGGCTCATCCGGCCCTGGTCTGTGATTCATATCGGGGCTCATCCCTGTCATTATTTAAGACGGGTTCTTAAACTTATTTTTCAACAACATTTCTGTCCCTTCTCTTAACAGCATTTAGGAATAAGAACAGGCTACATTTCATTTATTTCATGGCATTTTATTTTTCGTTGCTTCAACTGGTGTAGGCTAATGACATTCTGCAGGGTGTTCTCATGCACGACGGCCACCCCCACGGTCCGCTGCCAGATTAAACCACCTAATTGCATGGTGGTTGATTTCCATGTCGGTAGCCTTTTGGCCAACATGGCTTTTCCTTACTGCTCCTGTTGGGAATATACAAAGAAAATAAATCAAGACAAAATATAAGACTCAGTATTCAATGTTCTGTGTTATTCTACACAATAGTTAAGTAAGGTGCTTGCACAAATAAATAATAATGAATGTGTGTGATTGACAGGGCGGTTTTGCATTCTGGCAGATGGCCGCGGACGCTCGTGAACCGCTTGGGCCGGCTGTACAGTCGTGCTTCATTGTACACGGCGACCCAAGAACATCACGTTCTGCGTTCTGCCCAGATGTAACCTTGATTTGACAAAACCAGGTTATCTAAATTGGTGTTAATAGGTACTACGAAGCCATTGAAAATGTTGGTTTCTTGAATCGGAGTTATAGAGTTGCGCGTTCACATGAATGCAGCGTTCGCTTGCGCAGGGTAACGTTTTGAACTAAGGCGCAAACAACCTACTTTAAGGAGAAAGAGCTATAAGGTTTTGGTCAGTTCAAAGCCAAATCTAACACTGCAGCAGCCAATCAAGTCAAACAAACTTGTTGACAATATATTGCTGACTAAATAAATACTAATTTAACCTTCACTGATATATAGGCTATGGCGACGTGTGATAATAATCAGACTGCGACGTGGTGTCTGAAAAATAGTTTTAGTACTTCGCAACGGTAGATTTCGAGGCTTACAGACGCAATAGACTTTAGAAGTGGGTTTATTAATTGCTACTAATTAATGTAATGCTCCCTAAACTAGCCTATCTCACCTTTGCGTTACATGACTGCATGCATGCCTGTAGGCATGCACTGTGCGATTTTTTCAATCGCGTCATTCAGCTCCTGCTCAAACTGTACGACTGAATCACATGGGTTAAAAGTTCGTAGCTTACGATTCATGTTCTCACACTAAACGATCCAATACTCTGATGCGACCTGGCTGTTCACATTGTGCATCCTATACACGAAACTCGGGGCTCCTCTGAACAGAAGAACACGAGATTGACTACGCTAACTAAGAACAAACGCGCTGCCTTGGCAATTTGTGCCATTCTGTGCGCAGACGCTCATTAAAAAAATGAAAAAAAAAAAAAAAACAAAAAAAAAAGGCAACGTGTATGGGCGAGATGTGTATACAGTGAGGACTGGAGATAAGCAGCGAGAGTATTGGAATCAGAACATATAAATTATTTTCCTAGGCATATGCAGGTTATGACTTCATGCCACAGTTCGACCAGTTGTGCCTCTATCGTCTGTCCGACTTTTTAATTTAACTTTAGTTTTTGCACATGTGCTGTGAGATGGATTGCGTTAAATC
Organism: Limnothrissa miodon; assembly: GCA_017657215.1. Classification (NCBI taxonomy): domain Eukaryota; kingdom Metazoa; phylum Chordata; class Actinopteri; order Clupeiformes; family Clupeidae; genus Limnothrissa; species Limnothrissa miodon. Next base: position 24,781 of record JAGFZM010005205.1, on the reverse strand, counting down.
GGCTGGTGGCATTGCTTCAACAGTGCAATGCCCTCACGACGGGCGACCAGAATTTCAAACAGGTTTGATTTTCTTGCGACCATGCGATTTCTGATCAGGAGCTGGTCGTGAGGTGTTAATCGCTTCTCGTTACCCCACGTACACTACACGACGCACGACACACGATGAAGACTGAAAATTCGTGGCAAAACGGGCCAAAAACTGCACAGTGTATGCCCAGCTTTAAGTATGTTCATGAATATGAGTGTGGTGATCTGGTAGACTGAATGAATTTACAAATAATACTTACGAGCCAGAATGGCCTTGGTTGCCATTTCACTGAATTTCTTTTTTTGATTCATCCCTTTCCAGTTGATTTGTTTCGCAACACTATCCGCAAACATGTGTGCCAAAATATTGAACACGAGGTGCTTTGTGTCTCTGCCCCCAATTGAGGCCAATATCGCCACCTGTGGAAACAAGGTATTAGACTATTAGCAAGAAGTAAGACATTTATAATTGATTGGACAGTTAAAGCAGGGCTATGCTAAAATTAAAAAGTTAAATTACCAGGCATTTTATTCACAGTCTTATTTTTTTTGCAAGACAGTTGTTTTAGACATTGGGCCCTAGTTTGAATATGGTATGGACAAATGGCATGAACACATGACTGCTGGATTCCAATGTGATTGGTGAATAATGTGACCCACAGCAACCCGTTTGTAGAAGTTCACCATATCCCATGCAACTACCAAAAATGAAACGGATTGATAAAACCTTGTGGCCTGTAGAGCGCTCACAATTGAAGTCACGACAGCCAGGCTAAGGAAAATCTACTTTGAAGACAAATACTGTATGTTAAGTTGCCCAAGGGATACAGTGTCACCAGGCAAGCTTCCAGATTTTATTGAGATGTCCCTTGACAACGAGAAACGGCATAAATACCATGTGCTGTTTTGTCAAAGAGTTAGTGGACTTGAGGTGATGATACATGGAGCAACTTTTTGAGCGATGTTGGCAGGAAACATAATAGGCTCCTAATATTCTGATTGGATGACTGTGACAAGTTCTGTGCTGATAGTTTAAGCTCCCTTGGTAAAAACATGTGGCCTAACATCAGTAGGAAAGTACCCATACAGCGTCTGATGGTAAAGTTGTCTGGCAATATTGCTCAAAAAGTTGCCTGGTGCATCATCACTTTTAGATGTAATATAAGCTTAAATACCATGTTCTGCTTTTTCTGCGTGTTGGCTGGATTTTTCAGCCAGTCTTCGAAGCCTTCAACCTCACTGAGGGAGGCTAGGGGAAAGCTGATGTCGTCCGGCATCTCCCCAACAGACCCAGCAGACGCAGTTGACCTTGCCATCAGTAGACTCATCATGCTGGAAAGTTGATTAATTTGCTGCTTCATATTAGGGCTGGGCGGTATATCGATATTTAATCAATATCGATATAATTTCAAACCATATGATTTTTGACATATCGTATATATCGGTTATGACTTGTTTTTTAATCCAGAGACAAGTATTCCGCTTTTTCTGCTATGCGACGTCTGTGCACCAGCTTCCTTGCCACTGATAGCTCAGTGCTCCTTGCTTTGAGTTAGCTCCTCCCTTCCCCTACTCATGTAGACCGAGTAAACAACAATGGCGACTTCCATAGAATGCATGAGTTATACAGATGGAGAATGCTGCGGAAAGGTTATTGTGGCCAAAAAAGCGAAACAACGGTTTGGTCATTTTTAAATGGAGGCCACCGGCAAGTATATGAAGAGTGTTACAAACTCCGAGGACAGACCGCCACAAAACCAGTGGGAACTGAGCAAAACTTCAGAACTCTTTAGCATGCAATGTTCCCTAACTCTATGACAGAAAAAGCGGCGGTGGAGCATAACGTTAAAATCAATTGCAATATCACGGTGGACATGGCATCAATTGCCGTAGTGGAACGCGGATTTGTGTTGTTACTTTACAAGACAAGAACTGCCGCGACTATGATGAGAGAGCGCGATTGGCATTTGAACTCTGTGACGCAATGACAACAGACGAGTGGAGAAAAGTTAGCAGAACCTGTGAGTCCTACATTTGTGTCACATTACGGCGGAGACTCTTAACACATTCGTTTTCTTTGCACAAAATATACAAATGGAAAGAAGGCCCACATGTTTGTTATTACTGTTGCGCAGTTTAGTTGAGAACTTAAGGACTTTGAGAAAAAGCTCTTTATATTATTTTCATTATTTATTTTATAGACACTTTATTTTATTTATTTATTTTATTTTTTTGCTGGAAATCGAGATATATATCGTATATCGATATATGAGAGAGATATATCGAGATATACATTTTAGTCCATATCGCCCAGCCCTACTTCATATTCTCAAGCAGTGTATGTGGAGGTCAGCAGCTACAAAGACAACACATTAAGAGACATGTAAAGAATTGTGAATGCAGCAAAAGCAGATAATTACACAGAAAACACTACATAATTGAGTTGTAATCATTTTGACATTAGCAAGGCATTTTGGATCACAGACAACATGTTACTCAATCAAACCTTAATGTTTATGTTCATGTTTATGTTTAAAAAATGGTTGAACAGGGTTTTGATACTTGTTCTGTAATGTGACATATACACAGTAAAATACACAATAAAATTTAGGTTGGATCTGTAATGAGTCAGAAGATTCCTAAAACAGGGTGCTTGCTCTTTTTCCAAATTCAAATTCCAGACATTTTCCAGACTTTTCTTAAAACTAACCCCCCCACCCCCCAAGACCTTGACTTTATATACTTGTATGCCCACAGCCTACTTCATTGGTTGAGATTGTACCAATTGTGTTCATTTGAAATACGTGACCAGTTAGTAAAATAATTAGTTTTATAGCGTACCATCCTATTTCTCATTTCACAATGGCTTTGAGCATACTGTAAAATTCTACCATACATTTTGTTTCCATACTTTATCAAGACTTTCACACAAAATTCAAGACTTTTCAAGGTCTGGAAAACAGTGTGTCAAAATTCCATACTTATTAAGACTTCCAAGACTTGCGCAAGCACCCTGCTAAAAACGTGTCAGAAAGCTATGTGACATTTTTTCCCAAAGTGATGTTAATTACATTGTGTAAGCATATGTTAAGTTGTTAATGCTATGTAGGCATAGTTTGATAATTCACTAACGTGTGCAGATGATGGGCTCCTTCCCAGAACGGCCCATATTCAAGCTGGGCATGAACACTTCCGTGGCTCTTTCTGGAGGAAGTGGATGGCATGGAGAAAGATCAGTGTAGTTCTGCTGATGAGGTGTAGAAGAGGAGGGCTGCCCTGAAGGGGAGACTGGTGGAGGTGGATAAAGGGAGGATGGCCCTGAAGGGGAGAGTGGTGGAGGTGGATAAAGGGAGGATGGCCCTATAGAGGTGGTTGGTGAAAATGGCACTGGAGCAGGTGGAAGTGGAGGCTGGGCAAAGGAAGATGGCCATGATGTTGGTTGGTTGCTAAACATTGAACATAAAACATAAAAGAAGAGCTGTTAGGGAGATATTCTTGTGACAATTGGTACCAAAGAATAAAGAAAAAACTGTTTTGCACAATTGAAAACAAAAAAAATACTGGTTGTATTTACCATCTTAATGGGGGTCCTGCAGATGGCTGGTGTTGTGCCCTCTTGGATGCCTCTCTGTCACTATCATCTGAATCACCGTAGTGGTGGCTAATTTTAGGAGAGAAAAACATTTCACTTGACATTTGCCCACTTTCACACTCACAAAACTAAATGAATCACATCATTCACTCAAATTGACACTTGCACTTTCACATAACATCTCTTTCACTAACAAACACTGCGCCTGCGCAAGCAAACCCGGGGCAGAAAGCCATCTATTCTATCGTAATAGAATAACCATGAGAAAGCCCAGTTTAAATGTACTGTTTATTACCTGTTGTTAGTCTACCCTCTTCTGTAGCCAAGCAGACTTGAATACACCCACTCAACATATACCCAAACATAACTTTACATATTTGAGCCTTTGTCTATATACATATTTCATATTAAAGATGCAAGCTACTTGAAACGGGGGCTTCTTCCTTGGTATGTTGAACATTTTGATGCCATTTCGCTATTCTTTAACAACCTTGGTAAATACTGACACTGTCAGAAATCTGTATAGTGTATACAGGCTAAAGCTTTCCAATTCAAATAACTGAATTATGAATTATAAATGATTTGAACATGATTTTCATGAAAGCAGTCACACTAAATCCATCATTAAAATTCTACACATGCTTATCATATAAAAAAAAAAAAAACGTTGGGCGGCACTGCCGGAAAAAGTGCAAAGCAGAGATGATACTAAGATTATACTAACATTTTTAAATAATCATCAATTTCGTAAATAATCATCAATTTAGGTAAATAACAAGCGAATCTCGCCGATTCCCATGGGTTGCGGACGTTTAAGATAACTAAAGCTAGCAGCTATCTGCTAACTGTAGCCTAGCTCATGAGGTAGGCTACAGTTAGCAGATAGCTGCTAATCGTATCCGTAACCAATGGAAACATATGAATTAGCGAGATTTCGGAAAATCAATTATTTGCCATTGTATGTTAACTGCAAAATCTTAGCCGTGTTAGCGCTATTGTCTTCGGGTTGGTGGTATTATGACTGAGTGAAAATAGGAGCTACCAGCATAGACGGGTGAGAAAGCATATTGAGGATCTTTGCTACCAGAAAGTTAAGTCACCTTGGCTCGGGATCATGACCGATAAGTACTTGAAACTTTGCGGGCACAGACATATTTGGCAGCCTCAGTCCTTAGTTTACTATGGATATTATGGATTTACTCCCGCCTGTTAGTGTGTTCTGTTACTTAGTTTTTGCCTTCTTGGTCGTATGTTGCTGGGGTGTAACAGCGCAACCCACGATCGCAACAGGAAAAGAATCGCTAATACTATATTTCTGCTTCTTGTCTTCTGCATCTGAATGAATGGATATTACGTTCAGTGCGCTAACAACATGACGGCAATATTCCTAGAATGCAAGACGTGTGTCCGAGCCCTATATAGATATTAAGACTAATATGACCAACATCAGTTCACTTTTAACATGTATTTTACTTGTATAATACACTTACCGATAGTAGCTAGCCAGAAACGCTGAGCAGGAGTCTTGGTTGCGGATGCTGAGCGGAGTATGGTTGCGGATGGATGAAAAATAAGTGTCCCGGCCGTTATAATTGAGGCGCGTCCGGTTCGCGGAGTTGTCGCAGATCTGGACCATATCCGCCGCATTGAATAAATTCAGTTGTGGTGCACTTTTCATCCACGAACATACCAAAGTCATATCTTAATTGTAGACCCGTACGTACTTTTATTTACTAAATTATATGTGGACAAATGCACTTGAAAATTCTCCCTAACATGTCCTAAAATGATATAATTTTATTTTTTGAGTCCTTGAAGAAAATTAAAAGCAAAAGTGCATGCAGACTGTGTAAGCTTTTGTAAATCATGTTACCGTGTCTTTGGTAATGTTGATAAAGATGAAATAAGGAAGAAATAATACAACATTCGTTGCGTCCGGTGTGCGAATCTGTCCCGGACCAGGCACCCATAATTCGGACTATCAGATGTGGTGCGTCCGGTATGCGCAGCTGCCAGGCCATATCCTCCGCGGTGAATGAATTCAGTTGTGGCGCGTCCGATATGCACATCTATCCCGAATCAGGCCCGCATCAACATGATGGACTGTCACAGTCAGACCTACATACTTGTTCGGCGCGAAGCTGGTGCAGATCTGCATAATGAGTGTGACTGCTACGCGAATCTGCTGATTCGAGAACGGATCTGGCCCTGATCTAATTGCTGTCTGGGTAGTGTTTGCTGGCTGAGGCCGTCATGTGTGATTGCCCCACTTTGAGGGCATCATGATGGTGGACATCAGTGGAACTGGTAATCAACATGGACATGAGATGTCTGAATGTCTGGATAAGAACGACACAAGTGAGAATTTAGTAACATTCTGACATGCCCCACAAACGGATATCAGTTGGAATATTTCTTTAAAGATTATTTTTGAGTTATTGAGCTCAGTTGTGACAATATTGGTGAACTGAAATAAGGGAACTCAGTGATTTATGACAATGATTTACGACATACTTGTATCTCTTTCTGGTGCCCTACAATCAAATTGACAGAGACTGGACCAGTCCTTGCAAATAGCTATTCTCACTTGAAGCTGTGTCTCTGAGCTTCTGCATGCTGTTGCTAGACGAGATTTTTGTTGTTTGTTGTTATTTTGTTAGCTGTGATTTCAGCCCCTCCTGTTTATGTGTTTATGTCAATCTGGAAGAGGCTCTTGTTCTCAATGTGACTCGGGGGTCGAGTGCCAGCCGAACACACGTCAGAAGAGCTGGCTCTCAGGACGACAGGGAATAAACACTCACGCTCACATTAATGTGCAATGCTAGGGGAATGAAGGGTGTGATTGCTGAGAAAATGAAACATTTAGAATAAAGAGTTAAACACATTGTAGGATTCAATTTATTTAATATTTATATTTTTTATATTTAATATATTGTAGATTTCTGATTAACTTAATATTCAGTCCAATTCCAAATAAATGGTTTTTACTTGGTTTGTGTTTTATTTGGTTTGTTTTCAGTTTATGGAAGAAGAGGTCCTCCAAAGACATTGGAAATAGGTTACAATGGTCATACCCTTTGCAAGCCTGCATCAAACACGGCATGACAGGCCCTTTTCTGGAATCGACAAGGGAGGAGGAAGAGAGAACAGGGTGCAGATGAGAGGTCTGGTTATACATGGGGACAGCTGGCAAAGGTGGCCCAGGGCCGGCCTGACTGGAGAGCACTTGTTTGTGGGCTATGCCCAGCGTTGGGTGGTAGAGGTAAGTAAGGAAGTAAGTTTTAATGGCTAAAACGGGACTGGTGAACAGGTGAGTCAGATGAATTTTTCCCACACATATACAGTCTCACAGTCATAGTCTTCATGATAAGAGCCATTACACTTGACATCTACTTGACTCAAATTAGGACTGCACTGTAGCCTACAGTGTAGTGTGTTTAAGAAAAAAGTTAAAATCTGCTTATTTTATTAAATTAAGCAAAGCATTTCATTTGCCTGCTTTTGCTTGTTATGTTTTTTTGCTGGCTTTAAGTGAGTAGTTTGGGTCTACACTTGATGTTGTAGTTTTTTTTTTTTTTTTGCTGTTGTTGACTTGGATAAATATTACAAAACAAACCAGACCGCAGGCAGGTAAGAAAAACACTCAGCGCTAAAAAAAAACATTTTTTAAAGTTCAAGTTGTTTTTACATTCTCGCTTGCGTTTAGTTCAGTTTTTAACACTTTAAGCCCCTTTCACAGGTTGTCTAAAATACAATAAAGTGGTTGACACCGACATTTTGACGACTGCTCCTGTCTCAGCTATTTGGAAAATGTAGAATCGCCTCTGCCTGCTTCAAAATGAATAGCACTGGCATTTTTTTATCATTAAAACACTCATTTCGAGTGGTTAGGGGTGCTCGCTGATGTTCCAAAACACCATCATAGCAAAATAAAGCTTCTGTCATCTTTTATTTGGAACTTTGTAAATTGCGGAACTATTTTTTCAGATACATCACAACCATACATAAACTTCCGCTTCAGTTGTAGCTTCAGGGCTAGCGGAGAGATATCAAAGAACAAATAGACTTCTAATAGAAACCTATAGGACTTACAAAATGGCAAATAAAACATGACAGAAACTGTATTTAGCTACGATACTTTGGGTTGGAATATCAGCGAACACCAATAACCACTCGGTGGGTCGCATATATTTTTTAAAACAAATGTTTCGAGTTGTTTTAAGGACCAAATGACTGCCTTTTGCTAGCCATTTTGAAGCAGGCACAGGCGATTCTACATTGCCCAAATGGCAGAGACAGAAGCAGTCGTCAAAATTTCGGAGTCAACCACTTTATTGCATTTTAGACAACCTGTGAAAGGGGCTCAAAGTGTCAAACTATACCTTTAAAGTGAAATTGGAATTTTTAAGGCCAGTTCAAAACGAAGATTCGCGACGGTCTGAGACCTTTGGCGGGGAGCAGTTGCTGCGGTGTGAATCAAAAGTTGCAAGCTGTTGCAAGCAGTTCCAAGCCATCACTAAACATTCAACATGTCAAATCTTAGTTGCAGAGCACTTTAGAACACTTTTGCCCGGAGCTATTGTGACGGCTAAAAAACATAAAGTTAAAGGCGCTCTAAGCGATGCTGTTTCACGTCACTTCTTGTTGACGTTCGAAGTATTGTCAAACAAAACGGAGGATAGCTCCAGAGAGGGTTCAAGCGTTATAAGTTATAGCTCACTCCTCCCCCTCCCTCCCATGCCTCCCGAAAGACTCATGAACCTTGTCGTTTATTGGCTGGAACACTGTTATGTTTCGTTTTCGTTTGTTATGCTAGGTTTGCCCACTGTGTTTTGTTGCCGTTTGTGGAGCCAGGGCTGTCTACAGAGACCGCGGTTTTTTTACAGTGTGTTCAGGGGACAGGCAGCTAGCAGATTGTGAGGAGATGTTTGCTGTATGTAACAACACATGTTTTAGTCCTAAAAACGTGACACATCGCTTAGAGCACCTTTAACATATTCTTTCCCTTGGTGACATGGCATTAGTGTTCATCCTCTGAATTTTTGGTGTAATATTTTCCGTAACAGGTTAAATTGCACAGGATCAAGACGGGTAAAATTAAGAAACCTCTGCCTGTCCCCTCTCTCCAACTCTCTACAAAGTGTAAGTGTAAGGGAGGTTGTAGTGCAGGTGGTAGAGGAGCCGTTCAGTTGCAGGTTCGAGCCCCACTCAACCTGACCCCATTGAAGTGTCCTTGAGCAAGACACTGAACCCCAAATTGCTCCTGGTGGCAGACTGGAGCCTTGCATGGTAATCCCCTCCACTGGTGTGTGACTGTGTGTGAATGGGTGTGTGATTGGGTGAATGCCAGGCGGCGCGTGTAGATGCAGCGGCCTCTGGCTCTCCTGACCGTGCGCATCACTGTGGGATAGCTAGACATGTCATTTCGATTCCTCTGTATGTCCAGTATATGTAGAGAATTGACAATGAAAGAGACTTAGACTTAAAGCCTCTATGTGTAGGATCGTATCAGAATTCCCCATCTACCGGCGAAGTGGTATACTGCATACATTTGAATAAAATGTATTAGCCCTCCCCTTCCCACAATCCTAATTTCTTGCTACGGAGGCCGAACGCTCGCTCGCTCTTATCTCAGTTTCTGCTACTCAGTCTCTGAGCGGAAACACAAAAGGCGGAGCTGAATATACGATCGCCTACAAGAACCCGTACTTTTGAAAATGGCGGCGCAAAATGGATATTCTTCTTTGGTCCCCAGCCATATCTATATATAAATGGAAATTACCAAGTTTACCGGAACACTACAATTTATTCATGGAGGTAATTACCATCGTTTTACATTATATTTTTTAAATAAAAAATATATTTTTAATAAAAGACGAAGATAAATAGAAGATAAATCCTACACATAGAGGCTTTAACTTAAGTGTAACATAAGTGCCTTGTGTTTGCCTGTGCTGGACCAATTTTCTGCGTCTCTTGGTATTTTTCGCTTCATCTTGTTTATGTTGTAAAACAATCCATGCCATTACAATTAGTAAATTTGCAACAACAATTCCATCAACAAATCCATTTTTCCTATCTATCTTGTACTCACGCCTAGACTGTTGTTATGGTAACATTGTTGCCATTTAATGTTGTTGCAGTGGTCTGAACGCCCCCGTTTTAGAACACATTGTTGCAGAAAGTTGCTGGTTTTTAGAATGTTGCAGCTCGTCTCGTCACAGATTTTTTGTGTGAGAATACACTCATTTCTATGACTGGTATCCTAGAGGGTTGACAGATGTTAGTGAAATGTAAATGTTTAGTACTGTTAGTTGGGCGGTGGTGATGGGACTCTACGTAGTGCCCTTGAGCACTTAACCTGTAGTTGCACTAGGGAGGACTGTCCCTGAAGTAATTGATAGTTGACAAAATGTAAGTCACTTGGATAAAGGCATCTGCTAAATGCATACATTTAAATGTAAATTGCATGTAAATGCTATTCCATTAATCATAACTACTACTAAAATATGTCTAAACAAGGAATTAGTGTCAACGTGAATGCAGGACCTTAATACCTGACCTGTCAATATGTTTACAAAATGTTCCTTTCTCAAAGGTTCTAGGTTGCCTACGTACATAATTAGTTAGCCTATAGGTGCCCTAGAGTAAAAGGCTTATTTCAGTGCCCTAGTCAACAGTGACATTGATTGCTGACTCAAAAGCACGTTCAGTGCTTAAAAGCAAGGTGTGAAGTGTCTTTTTAAAATGATGTTTCACAAGCTTTCAAATTAATTATTTGCATTTTGCATGCATATCGGTGTGGTGGTGAAATGCAGTCTCGCTGTATGTTTCTTATTAGCCTAAGAACTTTAAGTCAACTTAGCATCTTTAATACAACATAATGGCATTTCCTTCACCACATTGGCTGAAAACAAACGCGACGAGTCTCCTGTTTCCCGACTTCGAAGCGGTCCACATCCACTAATGCCTTCTTGTTTATTTTTTTGCATTTCCTGTCTTTTCTCTTTTATTAAGCTAATCTAACATGCAATTCTATTATCTCTTGCATTAGTATTTCAATGTATGTGACACACAAAGTTCCTGATGAGACTAATGCCAGACGGGGATGGGCAATGAGCTTTGTTTATAATCCCAAGCCAATGCAACATGTGAGAGATCCTCCACTCTGCTGCTTTCATGGAAGTCATGTTCTCTCTCTATGAGCTCAGTTCCTGCTGGCTCTCACATAATTTACCCACAGAATTGCATGACGGCAGAGATTGTTTTCATGCAGTTAGAAGGAGTGGGAGACATTGTGCAGCACTTGCTTAGTATAAACTCCATCTTGCCTTGTTGTTCCCCTACCTGTGAGAGATGGTGTATAAGCTATTGCCTGTTGCAATCTTTCAGGTTGGTGCCCTGTGTGGGTGGGATGGAAAGAAAAAAAAACATAAGAGCATTCCAGTGAGGAGGTTTAGTGATGCCTTCATGAATTTGTTATTTTGGTGTTAAAATGGCAAGTATTTCACTAGAAGAGGTCAAGGACAAAATCGGGGGACTGTTAAAGTCGTGGAGAAGGAATGCACTCGTCAGGTTTAGGACAGAATAATACTGTTGGAAACTGCACAGGGAATTAAAGTTATATGTATCATATTTCATAAATGTCTCCACACAATACAGCACACATTAGCATCACAAGGCCTGGGATGGAAATGTAGTCACCTGTAATGCTACAAATGGATATGAAGTTAGCTGAAATTATGATGGTGTATTAACTGACCTCACAAGGCCTATAGGCACTGTGAACACAGCAAATAACTTGTTTTTGTATAATTTTTTGATGTATGTGATATTTATTCATTATCCTCAGGCAATTAAATAATGCATATGCTTATAATATATTATGGATAGGGTTATTGCAGTTCAGTGTGTGCTGTGTTAAACTATGCTATTACACTGGGAGAATACAAATTTCGCAGTGCAATATTCATAAGATGGCACTTGTGGAATAAATAAACCATTCATCAGACTTGACAACTCATTTGTCAAAGTGGTTGATTTCCATGGCTTTCTGTAGCAATCCTATTGTTCAAGGAGCAAAACAACTTTTTTCCCTCTCTCCCAGAAGCTAAACGATGCTGTGTCTTTGAATTGGGAGTTGTTTCCTTTTTTTTGAAGACATTGTTAAAGTGTGATATGGATAAAGCAGAACAATGTCCATTTAGAGCTGTTATTGCTTTGTCAGTTTTTTTGTGTACATTTTTTGTCACAATGAACACAGAACTCCGAAGAACAACCAAAAGACTACAGTAACTAAAGGAAAAGAGCCCAGTCCAAAGAATAAAAACGTATATAAAAACATAATATTTCTGGTGATTTGTAAAATACAGTTTAGAAAAGGCCCTTTTTTCTCTCCTATAGTTACAAAAAAATTATTAAAGGTCTCATCCATCGTGTTTTCATTAATTTTGTGGTGGTCTCTTGTCTAAAATAATGTCATGAGAGTTGGTTTCGAGAAAAATATGTGGTTGTCTTGTTTCAAGCTATTTTAGTTAGGTGAAAACGAGGGCAGGGATTGCACGAGAGGATTCTTATGAATAATAATGATATGCAAACGTATCGCCTCTGATTGGCTAACAGCACTGTGACGCTCCCTCTAGTGGGTCTGTCTGCAGGCAGCCTAATAATGTTTTCTTTCTTTGCGGGCTAACTGCATAGTTAATGTTTAACGTGACGTAACATGGCTTGTACGGCTTTTACGATGTGCTTGTTTTTCCCGGCTGTTTTATATCACAGGCGAATACAGACTACAGGGCTAGGAGAGCATTTTGAAGTTGAGCATACAAGTGCAACTTGGGCTGACCTATGGTAATGTTAAAAAAAATTCAAGTATTAAACGGTTTATCGTGGAAGGAGACCTTTAAGGTTACAATGTACACTACTACTAATAAGATGGTGATGATTATTATTATTGTTATTATTATTGTTGTTGTGGTTATTGTATTGTTGCTTTTGTTGCTAAAAAATATCTGTTGTCTTTTGTCTTGTATAATGCAAAGTACCTGGTGTAGGGAGAAGAAAGACATAAATCTAAGGGATCATGCATGGGCACACGCACGCACTCACACTCACACAGAGGTTTGTCCCTGACAGGAGCAAAGATTAGCTGTAAATGATATTTTCATGGACAGCCATAAGTCAGACTGCATTTGCAGACATTTGAATAAACACCATAAATTCTGACGCTGCCGAAGAGGTGCCAGCCATAAAAAAAATCTAAAATGAATCGTATGGGGGTGTGCGTATAGAAGTGGGGGGTTTGGAGGTGATAAATGTAGTGTGTTTGTGTGTGTGGTGGAAGGTGGGTTTGGGGTGGAAAAGAAAATGTGTACGCAAGAGTCACAGTGTGTGTGTGTGTGTGTGTGTGTGTGTGTGTGTGTGTGTGCATGTATTAAACACCACTCTTCCTCTCACCCTGCTCGTCTTTTACTCCTTTATAATGAGATGTTCACACTGACAGTATGCCTTTGAATATGTGTGTGTGGGCTCTATTCACATCTGTGTTTAAGATTGTTTCTGGTTTTGGTGTGTGTGTGTGTGTGTGTGTGAGAGAGAGAGGGGGAGGGAAAGAGCTAGAGAGGGATAGAAAGATCTGGCATACATTTCCTACCTCCTTGTGTCTGCCTGTTTACTTGCCACTGTGACCTTGTCATGGCATGAACACTCTGTTTGTTTTTCACTCTGCTGAATATTTAGATTAAAGCAAGCAGACAGCTGTTTGCCTTTTCATCTCTACCATGGTTTTCTGTGTCTGCACCCAAACCTGCTGCAAATGCCTCTTAGTTTTTTTCTGCCTGCTCTTGTGTGTGTGTGTGTGTGTGAGAGAGACAGAGAGAGAGAGGGAGGGAGAAATGGAGAGAAAGAGAGAACTTGCCTAGATGGCCTTAATAAATCATTGATTGTAGGCATTGATCTCAGGATAGGTGCTGAATGGCAATACGCCCAATAGATTACAATTATTTTCGTGACACAGTGCACAGGCATCTGACAGTGCGACCCTGCTGTGGAATGTGAAGGGAGATAGAGTAAGGTCACCTCAAACTTCAAGTTTCAGCAAGAGTGTGTGATTTGGGTGGCTGCGTGTGTGTGTGTGTGTGTGTGTGTGTGAAGGAAGGGGGGTAGTATATGTATACTTTTATATGAGCGCATACCACCAAGTAAGAGTCATATGAGTGAAGCTTATCACTGTACAACTGTGTGTTTGTAGTGTGTGTACAGTGTATGTGTGTAAATCTCCGCCTCCTTCACAAGCTTGCTGTGTACACTTTGCCATCACACACAACTAGTGTGTGTTACCTGTTTGTTGGTGCGTGTGTGTGTGTGTGAGAGAGAGAGGGAAATGATGGGCAGAGCGTGGACAGCCGGAGACGAGATTTGCTTCTCGGTCCTGCTAAGCGTCTCTGCCAGCTTGCTGGCCAACCATATGCCGCCGGCAGTTTCGGAGCGCAGCCCTCTAACCACTCTCCCCTGCAACCGCGGCCTACCAGTGTCATTTTATTTTTTCTTAACTGTTAATGAAAAGGCTGACAGCCGGCAGGCAGAGGTGAGGAGGGATGTCGAGCGGCGATGATTTAAGCCATACATCAGCGGCCCTGTACCCAGGCGCACTCCCACGCCAGATGGCCTATTTATTTCCCTCGCACCACGCACAGCACACGCGCCCTGGAACTCAGAGCCAGGTGACTGCTTGACTGCAGCATGACTTCAGAAAGCTTTATTTTTCGACTGTAGTTGTTTTTTGCTATTTGTCAGCGTGCTTGCACATGCATAGTGCCCATGGTTGTGTGAGTGTGTCCACCGTGTATGTGAGAGTAGATTTGTGATTGTGCGCATTTTTTTTAGTCTTCCAGAGGTAATGCAGTCATCAAGGTATCATATTTCTGACATGTGTTTGTCACTGCATGTCTTGGTCACCAGCATTATTTTAAATAAACATGATTTCACACATTTTTTTATATGTGGATCGAAGAAGCAAATGAGTCAGACGATTTATACTTCACAGATCATAAGTGGCATGTGTCATGTGTACACAGAGAAAGAGACAGATAGAGAGAGAATGAGAGAGAGAGAGTTCTACAGTATGGGGCATCCCTACAGCAGGCTATTGCAACAAAGCTAAGGTGGGGTGCATGGCAACAACTCCATTGCAGGGACAGTCAGATGTAATGCCAACGGGTTCAGTTTTAGTAAGAGTAACCATCAAGTTCGCCATTTGGTGCATGTCATACCAAGTATGTGCCGCCTTTTCCCAATCGATAACACCCAGTGACCTCTACCAATAGGGCTATAGGGTTTAAAAGACAGTATCACACTATATCTGAATATAGACCATTACAGTCAATCTGCATAGTGATAGTCAATATGTGTGGGGTCCTGTTATGTTTTAGTATGTGTAGATGCAAAATGGTCTTTTCCAGTGGATATTTGAGTGTGTGTGTGTGTGTGTGTGTGTGTGCGTGCGCTCATGCAGGCACATGTGACACCTTTGCTCTTTTCATGGAATTTATGTAGATGGACTCATTGTTATTCTGTACAGTCAGTGACTATTAGACTGACACACACACTCACGCTCACAACACCAAGCAAGAAAAACACATCAATGTCTCGGAAAGATCTAGGCTTGTAATAATTAAAAAATGCAATATGTTAAAAATTATCTCCCTCCCTCCCTCCACATTTAGAATAAATCAGTATCAGTGGACAGATACTCAATTTAGCAGTTCTCTCAATTTAGTATATTTTAGGGGAGAAAAAGCCAAAAAATAATTGTCTGTAAAATACAAAAGTATCTTCGGTTTAGGCATCAATACAGAAGACACACTAGACTGACGCTTGATTTCATTCCAGATAACGATGCCTGTCCTGTAAGAACCTTTAGTATCTTAGATCTAAAAGTGTGCAGGGCCCTTAAGGCCCAGTTCAGACCCAAGATCCACAACAAGACAGGCAGCAATATTCTGACAAGACCTCGTTGAAATTTCGTTCTAATTTACAGCCATACAACCTGGTCAAGGATATTGGTCAGTAACTAAAGGTATATCCAGGTAGTCTAGTCTAGTCTAGTTAATCTGTTTAGTTAATGGTAAACTTGTTTTATTAAAGAAGCTTATGTGTTATGATGTTAAACAGACATTGCTGTTTAACATAAGAATTTCTCATCTCCATTGACCCTGTCCTGACATGTGAGTGAGAGATTGAGGACTGATTGAGTGACATAAGAGCTGTATATGTTTATAGTTAAAAAAGATAGTTGTGTGGTAACCGTGTGGCTGCCTATTTGATGTGCTCCTCAGCATCATGTCTCATATGCAAGATGGAATGATTTTCATTTTCACGAACAGTAAATGATCAAATAGCACTGATCTGAATCTGAATTTACATAACTGATTTGCAGTAAGAAAATACAGTACTGTCAATCAAATAATCTTAAATATTCAAAGGAAATATTTATTTCTCTTTCTGTCTCCCTCACTTGATATTATTCTTGCCATAATATCATGTTAATGTATTGGCAGACTGCCTTCCCCAACCAACCGCCTCTGCTGTGTGCCAATAACTAGACTTGATACTTGACTTGAAAACACTAAAAAGTGAATGACTAATAATTTCTCATGTTTAAACTCAGATAAAACGGAAATTATGATGATAGGCCCTTAACAGCTGAACGACATTTCACCTCACCACCAAAACTTACTCAGCGACCCTTCCCACTCCCATTTAATTCAAGAGTTAAACATCTCAGGTTAATCAGTAATCAGCACCTCTCTCTGAATAATCATGAAAAGCATATTTCAT
This sequence comes from Limnothrissa miodon, assembly GCA_017657215.1. Lineage (NCBI taxonomy): Eukaryota > Metazoa > Chordata > Actinopteri > Clupeiformes > Clupeidae > Limnothrissa > Limnothrissa miodon. Next base: position 8,323 of record JAGFZM010005205.1, on the reverse strand, counting down.
AAACACCCTTTTTTCACTTGTGAAATAGCACTAAGATCAGAAAGTACTTTATTTTTTGAGGATGCTAAGTATGTACAGTATTTGCTATTTCCAGCCTTGATTATTATAATATTAATACTGATGATTTATTGTAATGTTAATGTAATAAAAAAGTAGTAAAAAAAATCTACACATTAAAAAACCTACAGATAAAAAAAAAACATAATTTGTGTCTCCCCTATTCTCATAGTATATTACAGTAAAGACCCACTTGTTCCTTTACACCATGAAAGAGACACCCAACATCCCAAAATGCTGGTCTTGTTGTAATACTGAGAATATCAAAATCTATGATATGAGACTGGGCTTTCTAATACTGTGTGCCTGCCTTGTGGAATGAATCCCAACCTTCCCCCATTCATCAAGTTAACACTCTCAAAACCTTTCAGTCTGGACTTAAAACTTTGCTCTTTATTGCTCTCCACAGTTATAACCGGGCTGAATCATCCCTCCTCATGGGTCTTAATGGGATGGATTGCCTGCCTCCAGCTGTGGGGCATAATGGCCACCGATTATCCCTGCAGTGGTGTTGCCATGCACTCTACTGTCCCTTAGTTATGCTGCTATAGCCTGGAGCTGCTACAGACCTTTTATATTTTACATTAAACTCTCTCTCTCTCGATCGATCGATCTACAGTATATACACATTATGTTCTGTGAAGTGCATCATCTAGACTGGTTAAGGGTTAAATTGTCACTTAGGTCCCAAAAGTGGGTTGCGAAGCCTTTAACAAAGCTGGCTATGACTTGAAAATATTTATAGCACAAATGGATAAAGAACACAACATTTAAAATGCTGCAGAAGAAAAGTTGCCAATTACCCTGTTGCCGATTCAATGTAAAAGAAAAATGCTATTAAGTGCACATCAGTTGGCGATTCAGTTGTATGTGTCCTGGATATAGAGATGACCGGTAATTTCCCTGTTTGGGTTACAACTTCCTAGCAATGGCAAATTGTCAGTCTCAAGGCAAGTCTGAAGCACCACTGTTTTTACCTGCTTGCACTCAGCCCAGGAAAATACCAACTTTTCATTAGAACAGCTCAAATCAAACTGTTGTATTCCCAGACTGACTAACATAAACTGACCAGACAACCGTGTGGAACAGAATGTGCTTTCCTCTGATGTGAAAGGAGAAGCCTCCATGGCTGCTTTAGCAGGTTTATTGTATAAAGTAAAGCTACTTCTGTTCTGTCATGTCTGGTGAAAATATGAGTGTCTCTCTATTTTCCCGACTCCTTGACATAGCTCTACCTCTTTGATAAGCTGAAGATGGTCTTTTCAATGACATTTGCCACTTGAATATGTGAGGTAGGAGAGAAGAGAAAACTGCTGTGTCTGGCAATGTTTGGAGGTTCTTTATTTGCACATCTGTTATGTAAGGCTCCAGAAGAAAAAAAAAAACATTCCGGTGCAAACCCTTTATGTGTTGTTGTAAACGAATAGCACATTCCTCAGGTTTGCCCTGCCATTTTTCTATAGTGCTACATGGAGCTTTCTCAGAGAGCAGACATCTTCTGCGCCAGACCAAGTCTGAGAGTTAAAGTCTCTATGTGAAGGCCATGCACACAGTAGGTGTGGCAAGGGGGGGCGGGGGAGGGGGTTGGAGGGGGGTTCTTTTGGGTCTTCTATAACTCTCTATTTCTTTCCAAACGTTGGCACATGGTGGTTTAATGACAGCAGCCCAAAAAGATGTCTGAATGGAAGTCATTAAAGAGTGCTTTAGAAACAGCAAAATGAGACAGAGAAAAGTGCGAGTTGAGCGGATTTGTCACACTGCTGCTGATTAATATGGCGGGTCGATAGGATCTGCCCCTCTGGTGTAAGGTCCTACATTACAGCTCCATATCCCCCTCTCTGCCATGCATGCTTCCTCTCTCGCTCTTTTGTGGAGATCAAACAATTACTCTGCTAATTGTAAAAACCACATTGTGGAGTGAAAAGCAAGACGAATTAATGGGGAGAAGGAGAGTTATTATGGCTTAATCACCAGGCTGAAGAGTCCATTACCGATCTCATCATGTGACTCATTCACACTGATGCTCCAGCCCAAATTACCACACCTCCTTGCTATTAATCCCAGCCTGTCTCAGTATCTGGTGAAGTGTCAACATGGTGTCATACGCAGTGTTGAAAAAGAAAGAAAGGATGATAGAAAAGAAAGAAGCTGGGGTGTGGGGGGTGGATAGGAACACATGCAAATAGGCTCTCACACAGTGGACCAATGCGAAAAAGATTCATTAGCGTTATGTTCTTGTCCAAAATGTATAAACAAAAACTGATAATTTTCAAATGAATTCCATCTGAAAGTATGCCCCATGGAGCAAAAAGCGAGCGTATGATGATTGGGACTATATTATCACACAAGAGGCTGTGGGCGTCCTGGGGGTAATCAGATGCAGGGCAGGAAGGAAGGGAGAGGGGCGGCGGCAGAGAGGCGATGCTGTGAGGAGATTCATGGCAGAGTTTTGAAGCTGCGCGCTTAATAAGCCTCATGAAAACCACCCTTAAACAGAGACAGAAAATATGCCCTGCTATCTTCTTCTTTATTCTGTTGTTACTTTCACTTTTATTCTTTCTCGATTACTTTATCTTTCTTTTTTTCTTTTCTTTCATCTACAGTATTTCCCAGTGTTTCTGTTTTCCTTTATCTACCTCTTGTTCTCTAAACATCTCTCTCTGTCTCTCTCTCTCTCTCTCTGTCCCCTCCTCTATCCCTGGGGGAAGTTGGTCCATGAGCTGAGCTGCTAGGTGATGTCGAAAGAACCATCCAAATTTAGCCATCTTCCACCATTGTTCTAAAAGGTGGATTGATGACACAATGGGGAGACCAGACAACTGCTTACCAGAGGATGGCCCCGGTGCACACCTGGGCTTTGGGGAATGGCTCTGGTTGTCGCCTTAAGTGTTTTCTGTTGCTGTCAAACAAGGCTGAATCATGAGAGACCACTGAATGCATCTTATTTTTAACTAGGCTTTCAACAACCAAAGGTGCACTGCCAGATAAAAGCTTTAAAAGGGACAAAAATGGATGAGAGGCAGGCTGGGATATGCTCTGACATATTTTTTTGTGTCATGACACTAACCTCTGTGTGACCGGTGTCTGTCACCTGTTTTTTTTTTTTTTTTTTTTTTCATGTATGTATGCGACAGTCAACTTTACTTCCTGAGTTGAGGCCAATCCCGAAGGGAGGGTGTGGTGTAAGTGTCTGTGTGTGTATGTCAGTGTGTGTCTGTGTGTTTGTGTGTGTGTGTGTGTGAGAAAGAGAGAGAGAGAGTGAACGGCAGTGACTGGGGAAGCGCTTAGACGTGAATATAAACACCATCGTGGCCTTAATTTCATCTGTAAGCTGTCACTTTTGCTGAGGAACAGCTTTTAAATTGCTGGTGTGGGAGGGGGGTTGGGGATGCAAAGGCAGAGAAGTCTCATGGTGCATCTTTAATGAAAATCACTTCAGACACAGAAAACAGTTATTTGCAGCTCCACATGCAAAGCCAAGTTCACAAAATGAACTTTGACACCATTTCATAGTTGGGTTTTATCTCTCCCTCTGTCTCTCACTCTTCCGTTCCTCATTTTTCCTCTCTCTCATGCAACCTCAACCTGAACTCTCTATCTAGCCATTTTGTCTGTGTTTCCTCACTCCCTCCCTTCCTTTTTCACTCTCTCTATTTAGTTTGAATTCCCTCTGAGAGGTTACTTAAGACGCTGGAAATGGGAAAAATTGATTAGAATGAGATGTCTGATTATGTGTGAGTGTGTGCATGTGTGTCTTTGTGTGTGTGTGTGGGAAAGAGAGTGTGTCTGTGTCTAAACAGCTCTTTTTTGTTCAAATCTCTTTTAAAAATGCATCTGCCATCTTTATTGCTGTTGCTATTATTTATATATACATGCCGGAATGTCTATTTGCACCCCGGGTACAAAAAGGCACCAGGGTAATTATTTACAGACACAGTGAACATATATTTGCGCATGCCCAAAAAGGCACCAGAAATAGGCTTTGCAAGAACATTATTGATAACATTTGCATTAGAAAAATCTGGTGTTTTATTTGTCTAATCTTCATTCAGTGAACACATGAATACAATAGTTAGTTTGAACGTTGCAACATAAACTAAAACGATTGAGTCTATAATTGTTTAGCATCCTGCAACGTTGAAACCAAATTGCTCCATTTATATGCTGATTGGTGGTATAGTAGTGGATAAGAAGAGTGGATAAAAAGTTTGTCATATTATTATTTCAATAGTTTTTAATGTTAAACCATTACCATTATGGGAAACGCTCCAAATGTAATTTTTATCATGCACAGTCACAGAAAAGAATGATAACAGCTGTAGAGGGGTACCTTGTTTCACAGAGGACTCTTATTGGCTCTGTCCCAACCTGGTGTGAGAGATGGTCAAATGGTCCTAATCTGAGCTGCAAAGATATTACTTAGGTATTTAGGTAAAGGGAGCAAAAGGGCATGATTTACAGAAAATTACTTTTTAGGGATCACACTCAGAGAATACTTACAGACATTTCATACTGTATGCAGGAATACAGTGTTTTGGACATTAAAACTGCATTAAGCTACAACCACATTATATTGCATGTTGTCTGCACAGTAGCGGACTCAGCTTGGCCTCATAAGGAAGCACCCGCACTTTCCACTTCAGAAAGCAGATCATGACTCTGATGCCGTTTCCATACACATACTGTAAGTATGCTTCAGTGTAAATAGCATTGTTTACTACAGACAGCTTGTAAGTAGCCATAGTTACTTTAGAGTCACCTAGGTGCATCCACCATATTATACACATGTGCACATATCCATGTGTATCACAGTGGGCCAGTTCGGTCCCCTTAAATAGACTTTTAATTGTCATGGGCCGTGTGATTTATCAGAGCCAGTAAGAATGCTTTATGGTTATCAGACTAATTTATTCTAAGCTATAACAATAGTTTATGGCAATCAGGGCCATGTTCAGTAACTCAGTGACTATGAAGCCATCTGTTCGACCTCCCCAGTCTTGAATCAATGCCTGTAAATAATGTTGCCAAAGAGTCCTGTGCTGCCATATTGCTGCTGGAGTGCCTGATGAAGTTTTGTGCAGAGTGCTTTTAGTAGCCCTGCTTTCAGTGAGCAAAGATAAAGATCAGGTGGTGTTTCTCTCCTTTCTCTCTTTCACATTTCCTTTAGTTCAATAACACACACACACACACACACACACACACACACACACACACACACACAACCATACACACTATACACATAATTCTAAAGACACTAACAGAATCACTATGGCTGTGTTTACACTGCCAGTTTGAAGTGACCCAAATCCGATTTTTGGCTCTCATGTGGCACGTATCCGATCTGTGCCACCACAGTGTAAACAGTAAAAAAAACACATGAATTCCGATCTCCTCAGATCGGATACAGGCCCCTTTCCTATGTGGTTTTAAATCAGATATGGATCGGATATTTGTTTGTGTGTCTACAGTCTAAACAGACAAATCGGATATTCTACTGCAATGCGTCCCACATGTCATTAATCTGTGACAAATTCGCGTCTGTTAATGAGGTTAGCTCACAATTCAGAATGGGCGCGCTGGCAGAGCATGCAACATAAAAGCAGAGCAACATAAAAGTTCCCCGGCCCATCCTGAAATTAGCCACCCATTTGTCGTGGCCATAGGCGGCGGCAACTCGCTCCCACCAGTCGTGCATCCGTTCGTGGACCCCAATCTCCCTTTCAATTGCTGAGGTGGCAGCAATAATTGCGGTGTACACGTTTTTTCCTTCTCTGTTTCAGATTGTTGGTATGAAGAGGACGTCGCAGGGTTTTGAAAGCGAACAGCAGACATAATTCTGTCGCGTCCATTCTGGAACAGTGTTTGATTTCAGATGAATACAATTAGTTAATTAGTCGACATAGACATGCATAGGTCTTGTGTGACTGAAATTGTTAACCCGTGAAATGTGTTTTCTGTGTTAACAAGTGCAGGTCCCGTAGGCTAAACATAATGTTTTCCAAGAAACTTTTAGCCCATGCGTATGCGGGCCATTTCAAGTGTCTGGCAAATGTACTGTAAACACACATGATCGGATTTGGGTCACTAGCGAAAGTAGATGTAAACATGCAATCAAAAAAATCGGATATGAGCACAAAATCGGAATTGAGCATATCCGATCTGCAGCCTATGAGACACACTATACACATAACTCTAAAGACACTATACATACTACAGTATACACATAACTCTATAGAATCGCTATGACACACACACACTAGTGGACACTGCATGCAAATTTGCTGACAGCTATGATTGACAGTTTTGTTTAAACATTAAATTGTTTAAATAAATTCTCCAAAGCCTTTCAGCGATTAGCCCCTCACCATCTGCTCTGAGGACACGGAGCCGTTTACTGGTGAAGGAGGACGGCTGTGAAAGCAATGAGAAATCTTGTTAAAACCATGGCCGTATCCTTCCTGTAAAAATCCCTCGGTGCCCTCGGAGAGAAGTCATCCTTCGCCACTATTGTCCTTTGCGCCTCTGCCAGCCTTTTTTTCCCCCTTTTTCATCTCCACATACAGTCAAGAGCCACAGTCTGCCTCATCATCTCTCTGCTGTAGCCTAGCATACACTTGCTTCGTCACAGCTGTTACTCATCATTTGTAATTGAGGGAAAAAGCACAGTCTTTCTATGGGCCCCATGCAGAAAAAAAGCCTAAGTGCAATTTTGCTCTCCAATACTGTATCATTGAATCACTTGTTTGTTCAGACAGTGTGTGTGCCAGGTTATTGCTAACTTCACAAAATGCACAGCTTGACCATCGATAGCAGGGGCATTAGGGCCTGTGATATAAGCACCACACTGTCCTGAACTAGCTAAGCAAAACAGGTGTGATTAATGGAAGTCACTAAAAGTGTTGTTGCTGTGCTCTAATAGGGTATTGTACAGTATGTTTTTCACTGCTGCTCATGCCAGATGTACCTACGACTATTAAGGAATATTATCCAGGGGTAGAGAATTGAGAATACGATTCTTCTTAACTGTGCCTAACACCCAACCTCCTTTCCACACACACACACACACACACACACACACACACTTTCATTTCCACATCAGTTCAGACATGAAAATGTGGAGGTTTGCATACAGTAAAGATGATCGACCTTGCATCCTGTACACACATCCAACTCATGTCTCATTTGTATCGCATTTGGGCAGATGCATCGCAGTCTAAACAGCTCCCATTCAGATCCGTTTTGACTGTCTGTGACGTCTGTGTCCCTTACACTGACAGCCCGCCTATTTCGAGTTGTGGTGCTACGTTACAAGCATGGAGGAAGATGCTAAAAACAATTCTCCTAGGACAGAGGAAGAAACTACATGCCTCATAAATCTTTGGGGAAATGGGTTTGTCCAAGCAAAGCTAGAGGGGACTTTGAGGGAAAGAGGGTTTCGACGGTCTGTTCAGCTTGTCCCAATTACACTCACTGGATGACGCTTCCGCTCGTTGCTACAGCAACCTGTCAGATCGGTCAGTAATGTGGCCCAGTCTGAAAAGAGCCATATCCAACAGTCTGCCCTAAAATCGGATATGAGAAGGAATCCGATTTTAATCAGATTCGCCTGCTGTCTGAATGTGGCCAAAGAGAAGCCATGCAAACGACTAGCGCCCACTAGTGGTTCTGCTGGGTGGGTGAGTGATCCTGTTTTGAGAAAGGGTTCCCCTGAGCTAAAGCCCTAATGGTTCCGTTTCAAGCCAGTGTGTTTGTGGCCTTAGCCTGAGTTCTGGAAGGTTTTCTGCCTCATCTCCACTGGAAGTGTTTTACCATCCAAGTTCTTTTTTTTTTTTTTACATCACCTGTAATCAAATCTGCGACTTTATGAGGCCTGACAACACCTTCTTCCTCTTTTGTGGCCATGCTTTACACAAGGAAGGGAAAAAAGTGAAGATGGGCAGAGACAGAGCGAGAGACAGAGAGAACGGGGAGTGTGTTTGGTAGAGAGAGACGGAGAGAGAGTGAGAGAGAGGGGAAAAATATTACGGACACTTAGGGAGAAATATGTGTGTTGTCCGCAGAGAGATGGAGGGGAGTCATAAAAGGCATGCGAGGTGTAATAAAGCACGAGACGCCCTGCCATCAATCTGTTCCAACAGGGTCCCACGTTCCACCGCACAGCCCCGCCCCGCCCCACTCCAATCCACTCCACTTTACGCCACTCTGATCCACGAGCCGCTGAACCGCCGGATCTATGTGCGACCCGGCCACGCTGCAACACAACACT